>JAHBCN010004288.1:0-65845 GCA_019359885.1 Listronotus oregonensis | reverse complement strand
TTTAAATAGCTTCTTTTTTCAATATTTGATCCCAAAGCAAAGTTTGACATGAAAATGTAAATCCAGCGGTATTGGTGAAAAAAACTACGGAAATTCTCACACTTTGCAATATAATAGCATTAGTTTATTCACCGTATAGTCCAGATTTAGCATCATGCGATTTTAGGGAATTTCTCTATATAAAAAAAGCATCTTTGAGAAAACAGTTTTTAGTCGAAAGAGGACTTAATAGCAGCTGTAATTCCATACCAAGAGAAAAGTGGGTAGACATTTTTGGTGAATAATTTATACATATAAACTTTAAATGGTACTTTATATCAATAAACAAAACATATGGGTAAGAAGTTAAGTGTTTTCGAAATATGGCTTTTAAAAGTTTTAATAATCTGGCAACACAGCGCTCGCTTCAACACATCAAGTCGAAAGTCGAACATTTTTTGCAAGGTTTTACATATTTAAACTTTTTGTTTAAATATGTTTATTTACACAGTGGCAGCTGGTGCATAAGAGCTGCAAAACCTCCGAAAATTTTAAAAAATTATAAAAATTACTTCTTACAATATATTTCAATATTTAATTTAAAATTAAAGTTAAGTAAAAAACAATAAATTATGGTTTGGCTTAATTTCTCATTTGTTTTTGGACTATGCAGCTCCGCAGCTCTTATGCACGAGCTTCCCTGCGGAAAACTTTTTTCTTCTACTTTATTTGGGATTTATTTGTAAATAAAATATAATTGTCCTTAATACAAAACCAAACTAAATATCTATTTTAAAAACACAAATTATTATTTTAAAACAGCACACAGACACTTTTTTATTTTGCTTAAAGAACAGAAGGTCTCTAATTATATATAAAAAAAGAAGCAGCTACATTTAGTTAAGCCTACACACGTTGGTGGAAGGCATAAAGTAGATTTTCCCGTAAGGTCTTTGTACTGATACCAGGATTTTCTTTTACAATTTCCAAAATTCTTTCAACTTGTTCCACAGTTATGTATCTTCCTTATGTATTTCGATTTCTCGATTGCACACATCCCGTTTTCAAAACTATTTTGTACGCCCGAACTATGGTTATCCTAAATTGATGTAGTGCTTGCGAAAATTTTTCACGCTCAACTTGAGCTTCTAAATTAGCATTTTGGTTTGCTTCGCCGTAAATTAATAACACGTCGGCATATTTTTCCGATTTAAAAACATTTTGAGCTACAACGGACAAAAATATCGCCACTAGTACGCATAATGCACTACTTCACAAGGCTTCTAGGTAGCAACGTTGCCAATTGTTGTTTAAATTATTAACTGGGGGAAAAATTATTATTTTGATTTTTTCATTAATAGATTAAAATATTTAAAGCCTAGTTTATTTTGTTAGCAAATGAATCGTCTGATAAGCAATTAAGATAAAAGTTTCCAATTCATAGGCTTTTCAGAAATAATTGCTTCCAAAGTTTGTAACTTTGATATCGTTTAGACAAAAATCCGTCTATCGCCCATTAAAATCGTGAGCATCATATTTTTTATGTCCAGTATTCTATAATTTTTTTTTATAACATACTGTTAAATACCCTGGAATAAAAAAAGGTATCTTTATTGCTAATATGTCAAAAAGTCTTTTTGTCATTAAAACTTTCTTCAGAGTCTGAATACTTTCTAAATAATAAGGATTTTAACTTTAATAATTAATAAGTAATGATAGAGCATTTTTTGCTAAATCGTATTTTTCTGATGAAAAAGATTATAACAAAAAAATCCATTAAAATTCGACCCACTCAGAAACCGACACTTTTCTTAAAATTGAACCTCGTTTAACGCTTTTCTTCAACAATTTTCCACTTTTCTTTATACGGACTTATCAGTGACTATTCAAAGGATTTCCTTTTAGGATCCCAGATCTGGGCGATATATATTCTAACTTTTATGCTGGAGATGCTAAGGGAAATCACTTTTTTATTCACTCTAGTAAAGTTGGCCTCGCTTTAAACTGTGCTCCTTGTCCAAAGTTACCGATAAAAGTAATCGTGAATATAAATTTGTTTTTTGTTGTATATAGTAATATGGTCAGAATATATTTAGGAAAATTTGTTACTGGCATTTTGTTTTCCCCATTTTATTGTTTTTCCAAAAAATAACGATGTTTCTTTTGTTTATTTGGTAAAGTTATTATTGTTATATTATTTTAAACCTAGTAAAATATGTGTGTCACTAAATAAAAAAAAATTGAATATTTTTTAGACTAGAAAATAATGCTTAAGCAATATGGGTATTTTCTTGACACGTATGCAAAGTAATACTTTCTTACACTCAAATTAAGTTAAGTGGACGAGGAGGCGGCAGGCGGGTTTCGAATAAGCTTTAAGGACCGAAACAGCAATTTGTTTACGGGTTAGTAACATTTCTCTTTCTTTAAGCAATTAAAAATTATACAAAACACGTTTAATAAACTTAGTGACAAGGTAAGGTAAAAAAAAACTTTTTCAATGAATTTCCTGCGAAATTATTTGGGACGCGGCCTAGCAAAGCGATGTAGGCTGGCAATCACTACGTCATAAAAAATATAAGCTATGACATCCTTTTCTATGTTTTCTTTTTTATTTGTATACATACAATTTTACAAGTCCAGCCTGAATATAAAAAAAGGTATTTTCTGCTGGTGTATCTAGAAAGCTCCACTATATACAGAAGAATTGGTAAAAGGAAAAACTATGTATAATAGTGTCTAAAATTTAGCACAAAATGCTGTAGAAAAGATATATTTTTTATTACTTTATTTGTAAGAATTACACAAATATACTTAAATTGATGTTATATGCATTCTTTTTAAATTGATGGTGAAAAAGAGGAATTGCTGAAAAAGGTTTGACGATTTAAGGCAAAAAAATTCATAGGAAATAATTAAAATACCAAAAAATTATATACAATAAAAAATAATTTTAAAATTATTTCTCACTGGCTTAAGTATGAACCGAGGTATTAACCATTGTATGTACATTATTACCCAAAAAACAATTTTTATTAACATTTCAACAGCCAGGCCAACTTAGAGAAAAATGGCACAGCTAGGCAAGATTTTTGTATTAATACTTGACAGACGTGAGCAAGCAAGTTACACAGATGTAGATGCTTATAAAACATGTGTTTAATATGTGTACACCTAGCGGAAAATTAATAGATTCCTTAATGAAGTTGTCGACCAAAATATAGCTTTAAATCAACCACATAAGTGAAAATCTATTAAATGTGGCACACGCGTCTGTCTTTGTTCGACGTAAACTAATACGATTCTATTGCTAGTGCTGCAGCGTATAAATAAAATGGCGCGGATATGGAAAAAGGGGGATTAATCAAAAAATGTTAAAAATAAGTTACTGTAAATGGGCCTCTTGCTTAAAATTTATTTTGAATTAAAAACACGTCAAAACTTTTTCTTTGCCTACTAAAGAACGTCAGATCCAAAAGCCGTGTGACGACACAAGGGTTTGCGAGTTCCAATATTAGCTGTTTTGTACATTAAGGGCAAGAACAGAAAATTTTTTGCGTTTCTTTATTCCTATTTAACCTAAACCGGTTTAATGCAACAATAAATGTAAAGGGTAATTACACCATCAAAATCTATCGCAATTACCACAAAAAACATTTCACAAACAAAAATAAAGCTCTAAAAATTGTTCATTGTAAGTAATCATTATTGCCGACTTTTTTAACCAACTGCAGTATATTTTTTATTGTGGTAACCACAGTTAGTGACTTTTTAAACCCATGCAACACGTTTTTTTCTTTATGTTTTTGGACAAACGAAAATATGTAGATTATAGAATTTTACTTTTTAAATAAACAAACAAAAATTGCACTTTTCCACGGATGGAGAATCAAAAGTCTCTCACTATTCGGATTAGCTCTGCTTAATATTTTATTTTCTCCGCTTTTATTCATGATGTAACATTGGAACTTAGCTCCGGTGGTCCCTGTTGATCAAGATTTGTGAATACGTGTGATTAGCGACATGTAATGTAGATATCCTTTTCGCGAGAAAGTTTGATATTTTAATTTTAAATGCTTGTAATTCTGTTATAATATTTCCTATAAAAAAGTATTTAGCCGAAGTGGTATTTCGGTATAAATGGTAATCTTTAGCCAATAAAAAAAATCTGAAAACTTTTATGATTAAAAAGCTCTTAAAATTTCCCAAACTTTTTAAAGAAAAATTTAAATATTTATTTAAATATTTGTTTAATTTACATTACCTGAACTTAAACATTTTTGACTGATCCCACTTTTTCTAAACTCGCGCTAAAAAGTACCCAAATATATCTTTTGCTTCACCATAGGAAAATCATTGCTAATTGTCGAGAAGGATATTAAATAAAAATGCCGAAGTTTGCTAAAAAATATTTACCTTTTGTAATAAAACTAGGTGCTAACCTTTTTTCAATAGTATTTTTGATTTGTGATTTGTCTAGTTAATCAGAACAAATATTAATTTAATTTCGTAACTTTTATGCAAAAAGTTTTGCAGGAATAAAACCTAAACTTTTTCTATAAAAAAAATTTTTCCAAATAATATTTTTTCCGGACGTAATACCCGTTTTTTTTTTTAAAAAATTTAAAAAAGTTTCTGGCTTTTCTGTAGCTGAAGATTTGTAATAAAATTTGGGTGTAATGGGCTTTTTTTTTTCATGTTATATTTAAATTTTATGAGAGGGGGGGAACCCAAAGGGGAATATTAGGTTTTATGTAGATACTCAAATTAAAATTTAATGTTATTTCCGAAACTAAATATATTTTTTTAATAACCCTTTAATAAAAAATGTGGTTATTAAATTTCTGTTTTACCAAGTTCCACTTTAGTTTATTAGTTCAAACTAAAAATGGGTCCTAGATATTTTTCTTTTTAGAAAAATATTATTAAAAGCAATTTATTGTTTAAAAAGACGTTCTCTCTCGTATGTCGTTCATATTTAACGTTGCTATGTTAAGAATATGCTTACCATCATTTTAAAAAGCTTAAAAAATAATTCGATCATACGTAATGTTTTAGAATTAATAAATGCGTTTCCTGTTTTTAAAATTTGCATCGGTAGTTCTTGGCGTATTTATTGTAAAAAGAAGTCGCACATATTCATATCTGAAAAACATAGTGGCTATTTTTCTGGTGCACTATTTTCTTATTTTAAGATATTATAAAGATATTATAAATTTACACTAGGCCCTTATATTGATTCATTTTTAAAATGAAAATTCGGTGCCCTCTGAAAAGGAAAAAAAAACATAAAAAGTACCTAAAAAGGTTTGATTTTTTTTGTCGGCCGCCTTTGTTTTTATAAGGTCTATTATTAAGGACACGTGCGGGAAGCGGCACATCATAAAGAGCAAAGGCGGCCGCAGTTCACACCAAATCTTTGTGGCTACTTTTTATGTTTTTTTCCTATTAAAGAGAACCAACTTTTAATTCTAAAATTGATCCAACTATAAACTCCGTTAGAACTGTAGTGGGCATTTCTATCGAATCCAATTGGTTGAGCGCCTACCACGTGATTTCCTTACAGCCCAGCTGTCAATAAGTTTAACGGAATTTGGCAAAAGTCGTGAAGCAGGTATATTAAGAATACACCTGCGTAAGCGGCAGACCGTAAGGTATTGTTAGGTACTCTTCGAGAATATAACCACTAGATGCAGCAATATGTTTTAAGGGTTAGCCTATTCATATGACATTTAATAAAATGTGTCAGTTTTACAATCTTCGAGTATATACCTACTTCAATCAGCAAGCAGAGTGAGGGAGAAAGGATGTAGACTTACCGCGCGGGCCTGCCCTAATATATGTTCAAAGGGTTAACTGTATCTATGACGTTAATTAAACAGTTTTGTTTTTAACCTTTATTAATTTAATTTTTTTCCCCCGGGCCCCGGCCCTTTTTTTTTAAAATTTAATTTTAAAATAAAATAAAAATCTGACCTCTGGAAAAAAAACCACCCCAGGCGACCTATTTTTTTTCTTATTATACTTTTAAAAAAAAATTTTTAAAAAAAATTAATTGACAATTTAAAGCCCCTAATTTTTTTTAAATATTCGTAATAATTTTAAAAACACCAGAAAAAACCACCCAAAACCAAAAACTTAAAAACGTAAACTTTGTAGTACCCTAAATCTACCATAAATAGAATTTTTCAAAGGTAACCTTTACTTGTAGCCGCTAATTAATCAGGGGCAGCCCAAGATCTTTCCTGGCGGACCTTTAATATTTTAAACACCCCAAAAAAAAAAAAGACCCCCAAAAAATTTGGAAACTGGACCTTTTTTATTTTCCCAAAGAAAAAAAAAAATTGAAACTGGGACTTTTTTAAATTTTTCCCACAGAAAAAAATGTTTCCGTTTACTTTGCTTTCGGACCAATTCCTTGGAAATCGCCAATTTTGGTAAAAATCTTTGGTTTAAAAATTATTTTCGCCCTGTGGATACCGGTATTTTATGGTTTCCTTGCAAAAATTTGTTATTAGGTTTATATATTTATGGTATACTATTTATTTGTCTCATTATTTTAAAAAAATATTTTTAAATAAAGTTTTTCGCAGGTATTTTCCGGATATCCTGTATATAGCTTTACGTTTTAAATATTTAACACACAATTGGGGTTTGTGTTTCTTTGCTGTATTTGCAGAATTGTGTATTTGTTTTACAAAGTTTGAGCTAAATCAGGATTCTGTTTTAATGTAATTATTTGTATTTTATGAGTTTTGTTGAGCCTTTATTAGAAGCAAAATTACATTTTATGTACCGAAGCACCGCCAAATAAGCTTTTTAAAATTGAATGTTATTTAAGGATACGAACATGACTTTTATTAACCACGAGGTAAAATTTACATGGCGATATTTTTTAATAACTGTTATCAAAAGTTATCTTCTGATATAATTACATATATTTTGTTCATTAATATAATAAGCATTTTAGTTTATAATACGAGTGTCAATCAATAAGTTTTTGCAGACAGGTGGCTCGGCCCAGGAAAGTTTGACAATAGATCTTTTAAACCACTCCATGCGGAATTAAAATAAGACTTTTTATTTGGTGTCTTTTTCTGTAACGCCTGTTTCGTATTTTTTCGACATAATGGAGAAAGAGCAATGTCGATCCGTAATGTTGTTTTTATTTTTAAATGAAGAAACATGTGATAAAATAAAATTAAATTTACTTACCATCTACCACAATCATCAAAATAATAATTTAGTAAATTTAAGCGTGGTTGTACATCTCCTTTAGATGAGGAGCGACTTGGATGCCCTTCAGATGTGGTTACCAAGGAAATTGTTAAAAGGGTCCATGGTTTGATTCTTAGTAACTAATAAACTAAAGTGCGCAAAATAGCAAAGGCCATAGCGGTATCACATATGAAACGACAAACAATATCTTGCATGATACCTGTAAGAAAGCTGTAGACACGATGAGTACGGCGATTGCTCACGGTAGTCAATAAGCGGATACGACTAATATTGTGGATCGCACCCTTTGGACTTTTTTACGCGAAATTCTTAGAAGTTTTTGCGTTCAGTCGTCATCGTGGATGAAACTTGGATACATTTTTATACGTCAGAGATTAAAGGTGATAGCCACTGTGACGGCCAAAAAAATTAGTGATGTTGGGGAATTTTTTTGACGGGGATAATTAAGGAATTTGGGGATGTTTTTTTTTAATTTATTGCACATTGAATATAGTTTTACTAATTTTTATTAAGACTTATTAAATGGTTACATAGTTATAAAGGATACCATAAATTAAAAAAATTACAACGACATTGATATCTCTAAAACAGGTTATCTAAAAAAAACAAAGCTTGTTATAAACTGTATTAATGTAGTTATCTTTGTACGTAGCGGATTTTGAAAATTTTGCTTTTTACAAAATGGCGATCAATTAAATTTTTTTTTCTTTTTCGCCTATTTTTTTATTTTTTTTTTGAACTTAAAAAAGAGTAAAAATTAAAATTTTTAAAATCGGCTACGTGCAATGATAACTACATTTATACAGATAATAAGCTCTGATTTTTTAAATAACCCATTTTTAAGAAATTAAGGTCGTTGTCGAAGGGGATTTTTTTACTTTGCGACATCGTTTATAACTATGTAAATATTCAATATGTTTAAATATAAATTTATAAAAACTATATTTAATGTGCACCTAATAAAAAAACCCGATCTTCAAATTCCTTAATTAAGCCCGCCCAAAATGGCCACCCCCCTTAAGTGGTTATCAGAACTATTGCCTTTTTTAAGGTAACTACTGATCCATTTTGATAAGTCAAAGGCCAAGCGGCAAACAGTTGTTAGAGTTACTACACTTACCTTTATTTCTTTTTCACATTAGGCCGTATGAATAAAAGTAGGTAGGTAGGTAGGTAGGTTTAAAGTGAGTGAACTTTTTACGCCCTCCACTGCAACCGCTCGGTCTATTGTGGCTCACACCTTTTTATATTTCTCCCAATAGTATCGGACTTCTAATAAATCCGATACCAGATTTGGAGAGAGTTCTTACATCTCCTCTTACTCGTGTCACTACCGGACACGAGCACAATGTGTTCTGATGTGTTCTGGTGTCCCTGTCTCCTGGAGAGTATGACGAGCAGAGGATCCTTGTTACAGGAACCAGATGTATTGGATTAAGGGAACCCTTCATAAGCACCTGTTTGTTCGGGATGGATTAGCCCTTCCCCGTAAAACAGGTGCCGGTGACTTCGGGGGCACCTTACGAAACGGATTCACCCGTTTCGGTCGGCGCACCTTTGTCTGCTTGTGACCTTGAGTGGCACCTCTCGAAACGGATTTATCCGTTTCGTTCAGCGCACCTTTGTCACTTTTTTCCTATGAAAGTGGTTCTGTCCGCTTTCTGTTTGGAGCTAGGGAAGTAATATGAATAAAAGTAAGTAAAACCTTTTACTTGTAAAATTTAAAGCACATACTTCTATATTTTATGAATAAAAACATAAGTAAACGCATTTGCTTACAACTGTATTATGAGCCTAAATATTGACTTACTTTGAATAATTTTTCCAACGGGTTATAAATAAAACATCTCTCTTGCTTTAATATTTTTGCTTTTACTTAGTATTAGATAAACCAATGCCGTAGCGGCTCATAAAGTGGCTAATTTTTAATCAAAACTAGGAATTTATTATTCCACTGTGTCAAAAGCATTTTCATCTGTTATAAATAAAGCAATTAAGCATATTCCTTTTTGGATCAAATTTCCATTGAAAGTAAACAAAGCACAGCAGATGTAGTACGACAAATATCAGTTATCCAGTGCTAGAGGTGTAACTGATTGCACACACATCAAGCTTTTAAAACCAAAGCATTTTGGCCATGAATACATCAACCCAAAGGGAATAACGACTTATAATATACAGGGGACATAAAACTCATCAGAAGTATCTAACAGTGTAGATGTGAAGTGGCCGGCTTTCGTACTTGATGCTAGAATTCGGAAGAACTCTGATACATGTGTTATTATGCAGCAGCCCCATGGTGTAGGTTTACGGGGGGATGATGAATGTGGATTAGAAACGTGACTAATACCATCATTTAAAATAACAGATTATTTAAGATGGAAAGAGTGTTAAATAAAAGGTGGTTTGACCGACTAAAGCATAAGTTTTCATTTTTGCGGTATATAAGCCGACTTAGGTTAGAAAATGTTAAATAACCCATTATTTGTTGCATTATTATGGCCAACTATCGGGGAATGATAATTTTAAATATAATCCAAAAACGGACGATAATTATCATAACGGTAAAAATAAGATTCTATCATTTAAGCCATCACTAAACTCATTTGAAGACATTTCGGTAGCACTAAATTTTCAAGTGGATAAATTACTGCTGTTACAAACAACAGGAGCTTACAATAACTTTTCGCTGACTTGATAATAAGAGTATAAGCAATTTATTATTTATAAAAGTTAGAGTAAATGCTCACACTTCAACTTTCTGCTCTTAGCTTTTGCTAAGAACGTTTCATTCTACTCGTAAGTATTTGCTTTCTATTTATTCATATGAACCATATTTCTCCCGAAAACAAAAATTTAAACACATGAATGGGTAATACAGTGTTGCCATATCTACCAACTTTTAGGTAGATCTACCTACTTTGCCCTCGGTCTACCTGTCTACCAACATAAGCCTTAAATCTACCTATTTTTCAAAATTTTCAACGCCATTATTGAAAACTTTTTTTTCTTACTGAAGGATGAGGCGGTATTTTTTTTGTAACTTAGCTCAACGGCAAAAAAAAAAAATCACGATTGACAGTGGACATTGATTGACATCTGACTAGGAATGAGCTATTTTTTTTTTATAAAAAACGATATTTGCATTACTGGCACTTCCTCATAGTAGTGCCAATGTTAAAGAGACTATTTTCTTCATTAATAATTTAAAAACCTGCCAAAGAAATAGACTTTGCACAGACACTCTAGGGGGTTTTTTTTACATACTAAAAGATAGATAACAAAGAACAATGGGCAGCCCAGTCCAGATCTTTTAAAACTTTTTACAAAAACATGTATAAACATAAACAATAAATAATTTTAAAACCCTTTTTATGTATTTTTAATTAAAAAAGACGTACTAAATTAAGGTGGTAGATCTACCTATTTTTCATTTTGGATTCTACCAATTTCTGATTTTTGGACATGTTCTACTAATTTTCTAAAATTAGAGTTGGCAACACTGGGGTAATAGACGTCAACGCCATCTACTGACCAAGGGTGAAGCATACTGACCGGTGACCGGTTTCGATCTTTTCAGATCATCAGTCAAGCTATGAAGGTAAAAATCTCTAAAAATCCTTCCCTTTTAGTACGCATTGAAACAAGAAGGGGAAAAGACGTCCAAAGCCATTCTCCAAAAGGGGAAGATACTCCCCCTTTAACCCCCCCGGTGTCACAGACTTTGACCCTTGGTCAGTAGATGGCGTTGACGTCTATTACCCATTCATGTGTTTCAATGCGTACTAATAAGATATTAGGATTTTAAAAGATTTTTACCTTCGACTAGCTTGTCTGATGAATCTGATATAGATCGAAAACCGGGCACAAAAATGTCGTTAGGGGAAATCTCTCAAAGTTGGGTTTAAAAAATTAACTACACTATTGTTAATAGTCCGTACAAGTATTGGGCATACATTTCCAAATGTTTTAACATTATTTCAACCGGCAAGTCTGTGACACCGTAAGTTGAGAGGGTATGCTTCCCCTTTTGGGCAGTAGATGGCGTTGACGTCTATTACCCATTCATGTGTTTCAATGCGTACTGAATAAGGTATTAGGATTTTAGAGATTTTTACCTTCGACTAGCTTGTCTGATGAGATCTGATATAGATCGAAACCGGTCACAAGATGTGGTTAGGGGAAATCTCTACAAAGGTTGGAGAAATTAACTACACTATTTTTAATAGTCCGTACAAGATTGGGCATACATTTCCAAATGTTTGTAACATTATTTCAGCTCGAAAAGTCTGTGACACCGTAAGTTGAGAGGAGTATGCTTCGCCCTTTGGTCAGTAGATGGCGTTGACGTCTATTACCCATTCATGTGTTTCAATGCTTAAAGGGCAAAAATTCCCTTTCCCAAATTTCCCTTTTTGGGGCCGAGTGGGACGCCCCTTTTTGTTGTCTATACTGTAATTGTTTTTTAATGGAAAATTATGCAATAATAGGGGCTATTAATAAGTGATTTTGTTAGCGTTAATTATACTTATAAATAAATGATCAGGAAAGAAATACATAATTTATCTGCTATTTGACATTTTTCCTTAGATATTTCCACCATATCTATATTCGTAAACTAACGGAGGGAAGTTGGATTATAAAATACGATATCACCACATACCAGAAATATATTTCTAAATGCCTATAGAGGTAAAGCTATTGCTCTCCATCACACCCTCTTCTGTTTTTATAAAACATTTCCTATGGGAACTACGAAGCTGTGAATAGTTTTATTGTAGTATTACTCAGGATAAATATATTTCTTATTCCCGACTCTTTTATGTATAAAGTTCCACATGAATAAAAGTTGAACTTTTTCTATTAGGTGAATTTTCTCGACTATTATGGCTTACTTTGCGGAAGTTATGCTGGTTTTTATTTCAAATAATTTAAAGTTTCTAATGCTTTCCTGTAGCTGCGGGATTGTGTAATGGGCTTTGAGTTAAATGGGCTCTTTGTTTTTATGGAACAATTTAATTTTTATTACTATTTTGTCACTATTGCAATAAAAAAACACATTTTAGTAAATAATATATATATTTTTTAAATAAAATAGTTTATTAGTCCTTAAGAATCTCTAAACACAGCACAAAAAAAATGTAAAATAATAAACATAATTTGTCACTTTTAGTACATAATATTTATTGATCAAAATAAAATGTAGCAATTTGGAATCTCTAAAAATATATTTTTAAATGTTTTAATATAATTTAATTTCCCACAGCATTTTATTGAATCTGGATTTTATTTGATACAATATTGCTGTTGTAAAAAACGTTCTTCTTAAACAATTACAATTTTCTATTTCATAGACTAGACAGTTAGATTCAAAAACCTTGTATACAGTATGGAAATAAAGTGGAAACCATCACTAATAATTAGGAAAAACTTTTTGGCATCACATCTACATTTCGTTCTGCTTCTTCTTCTTACTTAAAAGTTTTTTTATACAGTATGCTTCTAAATTTTAAGGCGATTCTGTTAAACTATTTTAAAATTGTGTCCATTTAAAAGTAACAAATATCCTTATTTAACCATAAGATATCTAATAAAATCATCCAAAAAACTGAAGAATTGTGGTGGTAACGTAAAGATGAAAGTAATAAATATTTTACCTTAAACAATATCTACAACATACAAGAAGAGGTTTTTCAAACCTTCTTTAATTGAAAAAAAAAAAAATAAAATAAAACAAAAAATAATTTGTCATTCACTCTCAGTTAAATAATAAAATGCTTTAGTTTTAAATGGACGCCATTTTAAAACGACTTAACAAACCTTTGAAAGCGTACTGTAAGTGATAAGAGCTTTTAAATGTTGTATCAAATGCCAATGACGTCGTAACTTTGACAGCTGTCAGTTAATAAACAAATACATAACGTCAAAATATGGATGGGACAAAGAATTAAAAGTCATGTTTGAGCGTTTTTCCGAAAAGTTAAGGCTGGTTTATGCAGACAACTTTAAATCTGATTTAACTTTTATTTAAATTTATTTTAACTTAAAGAATTTCTAGACCATTTATAAAGAATATTTACATTTACTTTACGCAAGCGCAGAAACAAGAAAATTTCTTCGGGTTGGTATTAATCTAGGAATTTTTATTTTAAAGGTCAAATGTCGTTAACATAATGACATATTACAGTTCGATCTTTTTTTATGTTTTAACAAGGTTTTGAATGTTTTTTGTGCTTGGTTTGTTATAATTTTTGTATTTTTGTTTATTATGAAAAAAATATATTATTCAAATATATAAAAAATAAATTGTTAGTCGGGCGGGGGTTTTAAGTTTGGTTACACTACTTGCGCATGCTTGTTTTTATTATTGTTAAAATTTAACTTTAAGGGTATATAAGTTGGCCAATTCTTAAATAAAAGTTAAAGATTTCTTAAAGAGTGTATAAATGCGCTTATATATTGGTGTGCAATGATCTTACACTAAAATGAAATTAAATTTAAAGTTTTCTGTATAAACCAGCCTTTAAAGATAAGCTTAATATTAGAGGTAGTCCAGCACTTTACGTACAGGGTCATACAAAAAGGAGTGAACAGGGTAATATCTGTACTTTTGCTTATTTTAAAAAAATGTACAATGTTTAATTTGTGTATTTTTTCCCTTGGAATCTAAAAAATATGTATGAACAGGATTTAAAATAAAACACAAAAGATGGGACATAAAATTTATTCAATACTTTTAAATTCTATTTTTAACATTTAAATTTAATTTTCAATTATTTATAAATTGGAAAAACAACATATTTACTAAAAATATTTAACTTGCAATTAAAAATTAAATTAAAATACCAACACATTTATAGGTTTCAGCATGGTTATTAGTCATAAGTTCACAAGCATAAGCGTTTAAATATTGAAAAAATAAAGTAATTATTAAAAGTGCATTTACGTAGTTTTCACCCCGATAAACACGCATCCTGGTTTTATACCTTTATATTAGAAATCAGGTTCACAAACGTCTCTATGGTAACAACAATTTAAACGTGGCCTAATTATGATAATTGTTTACCCTTCTACTGTCTGCCCACTTCTGTTTTCTTCGAAAGTAAAAAATTTACTGGCCCGTGCGGACTTCCTTCGTGCTTTTTATAGCAGTATATAAAAAAAAAGAATGAAAAGTCTGGAAAAGTCTAGAATTAGCTGGAAGAATTCTTCTACTACAGGATGCAAAAAAAGTGTAAAATGGATGTCTCCAGCGTCCTCAGGATAATCCGCAATGTCCGTCGAAAAAGGGAAGACTAAGGTAATTTATTTAAAATAAGTTATTAACCTAAATAAAATAATTCTAACCTTCTACATTTCTATTAACTAAACAGATATTTTTAAAGTCCGTAACAATACTTTTACGGAACCGTAAACATCTAATTAATCATTTATTTAAAATTAATTATTTTTTGTAGCAAATAGGTCGAAACCATAAACCATGGTCTTTTTTTTAAATTGTTGATGTTTGTTACCTGTACATCTCTGACAGGTTAATATTACACATTAATTGTAAATGCAGACTTTTCAACAACATATTTTTCCTTTAAAGACTCACTATTTAATTTTATCACTGATCAATCTTTATAAACTATGACATGTTAAATGTCAGGGGTCTCAACAACAGGAGTTTATAAACTTGGATATAATATGTTACAATTTATGACGTTAAATAATAACTGGACTAATTTAAAATTTGTTTTTATTTTCGTAATTTTAGCACTTTGCAGGTATTTTTATTTTGTTTAAAGGCAGACCTAGATTGTACATATAAATGTATTTCGGGAAAATATTTTTGCATATACAGGGTTGTCCAAAAAAGTAATGCGACATAAAATTGTTTTTTTAAGGCACACCTTATATTTTTTGCAAATTTTGGTTGTTTTTGACTAAATTTTTTAAAAAATTTCTTAAAATAAAAAATTTTATTTTTTTAAAATATTTAAGAACCCGTTTTTATTGAAAATAGTGACAAAAATTGTTTTCTAGCAAGAAGATTGTATGCGGCTCAGTTTCCCGAAAGGCGCCACTCAAAATCTATAAGCTTAAGCAGACTGCTGGAGCATTTTCTTAAAATGGGAAGCGTAGATTACAAAAAGAAAAAAAGGATTAAAACAGTTTAAAATGAGTTTTGAAGACAGTTACAGAAAATCCAAATATTACTCAGGCACTTGTGATAAAAGAAGTTGAAATAAGTGAAAGGCCCCTTTAGAAAATTTTAAAAATACATTTTTTTATGTATACCACATTTAACTGCACCGGGCTCGGAGTAAAAATGATGAAAATGTAGAGTTTAGTTTTGTGAGTAGACTTGACTTCGTCCTTAAGAAAATTCATTATTTTTTAGGATCGTCTTATTTTTTTGAAGAGGCCACATTTCACAGCAATTGATGCGTCAACAAGCATATTTTTCATCACTATTTACTCTACGAAAAATCCAAAAATCATACGACAAAGTAGGGATGCGACATCGAAGCCAAACATCGATGAAACATCGAAACCCTGACCATCGATGGTAACGATTTCAAACCATACAACATCGTTTTTTCTAACATCGATGGTATGATGCGAGTTCTTTCATGGTCAAATAGCATTATTAGCATCCATAGCGTACCGCCAACTTTAAAGGCGCCGCCAAGAGCCGGAGCCTGGAGCTCTTTGGGAGCTCATATCTTTAATGATGAAGACTAAAAGAAAAAAGTTTATATAAACTTTTAGTACTCTTCTCACGTGTTTTTTCTGTATCTAGGAGATTTCTTACATTTACACCATGAATAATTTTGGTAGACAGGTAGACTCTTGTACATTTCACCTTAAAGAGAAAGTCTTCAGGGCGTTTTACACTTTCTAAAACTGGCGCCAACTGCACGCTAACCTACTGTACTACCCAATGTTTATAATGTACTACCTGATTAACAAATTCAAGGGCTTTTATACTATATATTAAAACGCACTGAAAAGTGCCTTAAATGTAGTGTAGAAAGAAATCTAATATATAAATGGTTAGATAAAAACTGGTAATAATGTCAAAGAATTATTTATAAAAAATAATTTATTATTGCATAGAATTCATGCATTTGCAGTTTTAGAATTAAAACACCCTAAGATATCTCTTTAAGATTGAAATGTAAAAGTTACCGTTACCAAAATTATTCATGGTGTAAATGTAAGAAATCTCCTGGATACCAGAAAAACATGAAGAGTACTAAAATTTTATAAACTTTTTTTTTAGCAACCTTTCTCGGCCGCTCGAAAAGTTATTATCCCGGGAATTTTTTTATTTTTTTCTAATAAATAATAATACTAAATTATAATAATTAATTACATAATATAATTCAATTATATTATTTTTTTTTAATTTTTTCTAATATTGATTCTAATAATATGGTCTTAGTTTTTATACAAAATTGCGGGGAGTATGTTCTTTAAATTTCGAAATGGTTGAATGTCGTCATTCACCGGTGAATGTCAAATATTAAAAAAAAACTGAACGAAAACTAATCAAAAATAAAAATTTTTGGGGCTTCTGGTTAATACTCATAATTTTGGTTAGTTGTGGTTAGTTTTCGTTCAGTTTTTTAATTTTGACATTCACCGGTAATAAACGACATTACCAATTTCGGACAACCTTCATAAAGTGCGAGATTCAGTTCGCTTAAAGCAGTTTAAACGTATGTTTAAAATTTTTTTACTTTTAAAAAGCTTCTTGAATCTTATATAACATTTAATTATTATTTTTTTATAAATAAATGGGCAAAATTATGTCTTAACCCAAACTTTTAAAAAAAAGAAAAAAAAAATCCTTAAGATTATTTGTTTTTTTAAAAATTTTACTTTTTTTACCTTTGCAAAAATATCGATGTTAAAAAGGCAACTCGATGTTATCTCATGTTTTCGATACCCGACCATCGATGACAAAACATCGATCATCGATCAACCAACCATCGATGTTTTTAGACCATCGATGAACATCGCGCATCCCTACGACAAAGGAACTACCAGCATCGTTACCCAAATTTTTTTATCCTATTTTTTTCGATATTTTCCAAAACATCCCCACTTTAGAAATATTATTGAAAAAAATTAAATTTGACAAATTATTTGAATCAGGTATATTTTTTGGTTAATTGTCATTTATTATGTTTAAAGCGAAAATTGATGACAAAGTCAAATTTCAAATAAAACAATCAGTAAAAAAAATCCATATGATGCAGATTTTTCTAGTCACACTGAATACCGTAATATTGTTATATTTATTCTTATAATTTAAAAATAAATAAATATATTTAGCACCAAACTAATCGCGAAACAAACCTATTACGAAATGTTAATTACTAAAGACCATCCTGACCTGTAAAAAACTGATTTACTTAAAAAAATTTTACGGTAAGCAATGACAATACGTTAAAAATTCTTTATTATCGGGGGAAAAATACCACATGCTTAAAAACTACCGATAATTTTTATAAAAGCATGTTATTTATAATTTCACCACTTTAAAGAACGAGTGGAATTTGTATAACAAGTTTAAATGAAAATTATCTGGTTAATTTTTATGCACAAGCGGTATTTAGGAAGAATATTTTTAGAATGAAGAAATATGGGAATTCCACTAATTAAATGTTTTTTGTCATACATTTAATTTTATTCAAATAATTGCAACTGAAACGTTTTTAATTACTTTATCTATTTATTCGTCGTGTACATGACAAAATCAACTCATTTTGACTGATTTGGACGTGTCTAGTGACAAACGGTTCGATTGTTCTGTGTTTATAGTAAGTGAAAATACCACGTTGTCGAGAACGTAAAATTTCGCTGATTTTTTTATTTTTAAACGTCAATATGGAAAATTTATAAGCAAAATTTTTCTGTTATACAACGAGCTATTTGGGAAGAATATTTTTAGAAGAAATTGGGTATCTTACTATAAATGTTTTTTATTGTCATGAAATTTTAAAATTTCATGAAATATTAAAACTATAACAAAAAATCTTTTTAATTACTTTATTATTTCTTCTCTAAATAGCAAATCGCTCATATTGATGATTTGACGTTTCAATTGACAAATTCATTTTTGAAAGTAAGTGGAAATACCATTGTCTAGGAAGTGAAATTTTCGTGGGGGTACCTGATTTTAACGGTCTTATGGAAAATTTATACATAAGTGAAATATTCGATATAATTTTTAAAAAATGTAACACTAAAATATACGTAAAGCAAATAATTGGTACAATTTTGGTACCCTAGATATCGTTGCAGCATTTTTCTACAGGCATTTAAAAAAAAATAGAATTATTAGGTCAAACGTATAACAATGAACCGTTTCTAAGTTTTATTTTGTTTTATTTGGGTTACTCGCCTTTTTACTTTTTGGAAAATGGGACCCTCTTGGTCCGGGTCCTGGGGTATACGGGCTGACCCTGTCCAGCCCTATTGACCCCTATGAACTTGCAGATCGCCTGCAACAAAAAAGAAAAAAACCCCCCAAAAAACCCAAAAAAAAATCACAAATATTAATCTACGTTTCGGTGGCAAGTCGGCCACCGTTATCAAATGAAACTAAAAAAAAAAATAAACTAAATTTTAGGTCTGAAAACTTAGGAAATTCTGATAGCTTTTGAACTTTTAAGCGTTTTGTCATAAGTGACAATAGGTTATTGGACTGGTGTATGTATAGTATTTAAAAAAGACCAGAAAGGTGAGTGATATGGTGTTTTAATAGATTTTAAGTTTACCTGAATTTACTTCAGCATCAAGCATAGGTCACCATGTATTATTTAAACTAACAGATATTGTGCTACACATCTGTCTTTATTTAATAAAATAAATTTTGAACAAGTTTCCTTTGCTAAAATGCTAGAAGCATTCCAGTTTATTATGTGGTTATTATCAAATGCGTGTTGATAGATTTTTTTATTTGTGGAATTCTGGTTTCTAATATATGTTCTATGTTCTTTTATGCGTTTGGCTAATGGTCTGGGAATTTCACCTACATAAAATTTATTACATTCACAAGGGATCTTATAAATGACATTTTTGTGTTTTCGTTTATATTGTATGGATTTGTTTTTTTTTTACTTGGATTTAATGGGGTTTTTTTGTTTTGAATGTGAATATTAAATTTGTTACCCATTTCCCTTTAATTTTATTTGATAAACCGAATATATGGTAAAAATAGATTTGTAACAGGTCTATTTTGATTTTTTTCTTAAATTTGGTTGTTCAAATTTTAGAAAGCATTTATTTATAAAATCAAGAGGATAATAATTTTAGTAAAATATCTTTTAAATATTCTTTTTCATTTTCTTTTTTTTGATCAGAACAAATTATTTTAATTCTATCAAAAACTTTTTTCAACTCCTTTCTTTACCATTATTGGGTGATTAAGTTAAAATTTAAGTATCTGTTGGTATGTGTAGGTTTTCTGTAAATTTTGGTTTCGAAATTATTTACATCTTTTTTTTTTAGAATATCAAGAAAAAAAGTTGTGAGTTTTGTTTTTTTCTAAAGTGAAATGAATAGTGGGTTCTTGTGTATTAATGTGTGTTTAAAAAAATTTTTTAGACAATTTTCGTCAAAATTGGTAAATAGAAAAAATGTCATTTTATATACTCCACTAAACTAAAAGGTTTATAAATTTTGATTTTGAACAAAATTGGATTCAAAATTTTCCAAAAAATATTACTTTATAATGGTGATAAAGGTGAACCCATGGCCATGCCAGAAGTTTGTTTGTAAAAGTCAGTGTTATATTGAAAATATGTTGTTTTTACGCAAAAAGTTAATAATTTAAGAATAGAATTTATGTTAAGTTTTGTTCTTTCGCCAAGGTGGACATCATTTTCTAATTTATTTCTAACAATATTTAATGTTTTATCGACAGGAACATTTGTGAGTAAACTTACAATATCAAAACTTACCAAGGTGTTATTTGGGTCTATGTCAATGTGTCTTAATTTTTCTAGAAAATGTTGGGAATTTTTAATGTATGAGTCAGTATTGTTTACTAAAGGATCTAAAATAGTAAGTAAAAATTTTGCTAATGGGTGTGTAAGTGAGTTTATGCAACTAACTATAGGACGTAATGGTATATCAAGTTTTGTGTATTTTTGGTACTCCATAAAAGTGTGGAGTTTTACTGTTATGGGGTGTAAGTGTAAATCTTTCTCCATCTGTAAAGCTGTTTTTATGTTTTTTTTTTTAATGTTATAGATGTCTTTCAATGGTTTTAGTTGGATCATTGTTTATTTTTGTATAATGCCCACTTTTAAAAAAGGGGTTTTTTATTATCCCTTATCACAGTCTATTATTACTGTTGCATTACCTTTATCTGCGGGAAGAATTTTTTATGAGTATTTCTCTTTTTAATGATTGTAATGTTTTTTGTTTAATGTTTGTTAAATTTTGTTTAATTTTAAAAGGTTTTTTCAAAAACAATTTTAGTTCAAATTTTAAATTCATTTTGGTATGTTCTATTGGTAAGTTTTGACATTTTCTTCAATGCTGAAAAAATTCAAGCTTGGGAACTGTTTTAGGGTAATTGCAAAATTTAAGCCTTTGGAAAGAACAATGATTCAGCATTTTTTTAATTCTTTTAGATAAATTAACTACAGTTTTATTAATCTTTTTAATTATTTCTTATGATAGATATTTCTGAGTTTAATTTTTCTTGCATTAATATTAATTTATTTAAATAAAACGTAGATTTAATTTGTGATTTTTGGAGTTTTTGGGGGTTTTCTTCTTTTTTGTTGCAGGCAATCTGGATTCATAGGGGTCAATAGGCTGGACGGGGTCAGCCCGTATACCCCAAGGACCAAGAGGGTCCCATTTTCCAATAAGTAAAAAGGCAAGTAACCCAAATAAAACAAACTAAAACATGGATCCGCCACAAAACTATAGAACATATTTACAATTCTAAGTTTTATGTAAAATTATTTTTGATTTTGGAAAAAAATAATAGAAATTAAAAAAAAATACATTACAAACTAAATTTAAATATTAAAAACATTTAAAAAAAATACAATAAGAACCCCAAAATTAAAACAAAACTAAAAAAAAATTAAACATTTACTTAAAATCAAGGCTCCTAATTAAAATAACTTTTGATGTTTTCAGACTTAAAAGAAGAAAAATTCATTATAGTTTAAAAAAAAAAAAAAACACGCTTTTTTAACAAACCAAACTAAAAAGTAGAAAATAATTTTATGTATAAAAAATTGGTGATACAGTGGTAAAAAGTCCAATATTAAATTATGACGAATTAATTTGGCATAAGATTAAAATAAAAATATTTACAAAATAATTTAATTACAGTAAAAAAACTTGGGTTGCAATTTACTACATTTCATAATAACTCTAATTTTGTAAATAGCTACCAATAAAATAATTGTAACATTTAATATTAAGCACCCCACGCTTTTTTACTATAATGGAATAATTTTTTTGATAACCTAATTTTAATTTAAATTGTATCCAAATTAATTAGTCATAATTGATTTTTGGACTTTTTATCACAACACAAACTTTTTATAGTTAATAATTATTTTCTTTTTAGTTCGGTTTGCTATGAAAGCGTCCTTTTTTAGTTTTTTTTTAATTATAATTTTGTACTTCTTTATTTCAATATCTACTTTTGCTGTTAATCTTATAATTCGCACATAGCCACCTTGGCACAAAAACACTTTCGTGCGATCTTATAGTTTATTTTGTTTTTGTTTACAAAATTTACACGCATAAAAATTTTAACTTTTTCTGTGGGGTGAATTTTGCTCCCCAAAGTTATGGCAGTTTTTATTTCTAATAGCTTTGAAGTTTTAATGCTTTTCTGTAGCTGCAGGATTGTGTAATGGGCTTTGAGTGTAATGAGCTTTTCGTTTTCATGTAACCATTTAAATTTTATTAAAATTTGCTGGGCCTTTATTAGGCGCGAAATTGTTTTATTTACCGGAGCGGCAGTCGGCAGTAAATAGGGTATTCAAAATTAAATGTTATTACGTAAAATAAATATGATACCTGATAGTAATAAATTTAAATTAAAAACAACGTATTTAAAACTGCGTTTTAACTATAAACGCAAAATGTGTGTAATATACAGGTTATTCAAATTCTACCGTTACAACTAGGAACTCGAAAACTATATAGGTGATACGAAGAAAGTTAAATTGGGGCAAGATTGCTTATTTATATGACTAATTATATGCCATTTAAAAACCTTTAATATTCCAAATATTTCTGGAAATATCCGGAAGAAATCGAAATTTTTGAAAATCGATATCATTTTTTCCTGATCCCATTTAAAAACGAATTTAAAAATTATTTATATGTTTGTGTGGCTACTTTTTTCACGTTATTTAAAGGTGCTTTCCGATTTTACGTTCGACGTTTCGTCACTTGGTCGCCATTAGAGATGTGGGCCGCGAATGTTTCCAAGCGAAGAGTGCGAATTTTTGCAAATATTCGCTGCCATGGTCATCCGAATATTAGTACTTAAATTATTGCACTATCTCCATCTTACGGCTGATTTCGTAGCTAATCTCGTATTATTCTTCTTTTTTAAATTGCGCCTGTTGTATGCACAATTGCAAATTTTGCAACAACCATGATTATGACTGGGCAGTGGGGAAATCCCAAAATTGTTTTATTTTGGTTTAAACAAATTTTGCAAGGTTAACATGTACCATATTTACTTGTAGTACAGTATAACAAACAGCACGATCTCTCTCCTGGCGGCGCCTTTAATATTTTTAAGCACAAAACACGAAAGAAATGCACACGAAATGATATCAATTTAAAGCAAGGAGACAGATTAAATTTAAAATGGCGGCTGAACCTGCGCGAGGAAAATGACCGTATTTTCCCGCCAATTTATGAAATCGTGCTGCTCTTTGTTAGTTATGCTGTGATACCAGTGTGATACCGGTAACTACCTAGCAAAAATTTGTTATTTATTTTCGAGCATGAAGCCTAAAGATAAGGAGCAACATCTCTGTGTTACAAAAATGCTCTGTGTTACAAAAATGGCCCTCAAATTGCAGTAAATCAAGATGGCTCTGGTGTTCTATGGGACCATTTTTAAACTTTACTTTATTTAATGTTTATTAAAATGTTAATGATTTATAGTAGTACGGTGTTTATTTTTACTCGTACACAAAACTAGATTTGTTTTTTTTTTAAATACATATTGCTACGTTGTCTCGTCTGTAGAGTCTATTGGTCTCATAGCAAAATTTAAAACAAAAAATTAATGAACTACTTACAATGTTTGTATCCAATTTTGGTAGTAAAAAATTAGTTCGCAAGTATTCGCGAACGATTTTAAATTTCCGAAAATTTAACATTTCTACACCATCACCAACTTAATTTTTTCCTTTGGGAGCCATATTGGATTTTTACATAAATATATAATAGTGCTCCTTACTCTGATTTTAAAAGTGTATTATATTTTTAAGCTGGTAACCTTATTTATTAACAAAAAGTTTTAAAAAAGTAAATTTTCTTGGCTGGCATCGATTTCAGCGTTTTCTTTTTGTTTTTTGTAAAATGAAATTGTCAGTATAAATGTTTAGTTAAAATGGGTTTTTTAAATGAGGAAAAGCAGAATATATTTTTAAAACTATTAAAAATTTAATAAAACCAATACAGAAAAAGAGCAAATGAATACATATTTAAAATCGATATGGCGCTTTTTAATAGCCACGAATAACTTGTCGAAAGAATATTGTTTTGTAAACATATTAAAAAATATTTGTAATTTTAAAGTAAAAATAAAAATTGAATAATAGAAACCTCAACCAGATAATTGGAAGAATTATTCATACAAAAAATATTACACCAAGTATTCAAGATGATAACCTTTCTTTTGTTAACATAAATGCACGCGTCTACTTAAAGTAATATTATGCCTGGAAACATCTCTTCTAATAAGAGTTCTAAATTGTGTCGTGATACATTTTAAAAGACCTCTACAGTAGGATATTCTTGCTTCTCACTTGTAAGTGCCCCACTTCCTAAAAGGTCCCACATTACTATCTAACTATGCAAAAAATAAATCATTTAAATAACCATAGATTGCTCTAGTATTGTGTGCGGGGCTCTGTCATGTTGGAACCAAAATCTGTTATAATTTTTAAGGGGTAAATTATCGAGACATTCATTCAATTCAGTGCTTAAAGTAAAGGTATATTTCAATGTGGTTTTTGTCTTTGCAGAAATACATATTTCTAAATATATTTGCGCTGTTTCCGAACAATTTTTGTCAACTTTGTAATACAGTTTTAACATCTTTTTTCTCTTTATTTAAAAAACTTGGTTTTTTAGAAAACCTGCATATCTTTATTGACAGTATTGACACTTAATTTGTACAAAAAGAAAATCATTCCCCGGAATTAAGGCCAAATGGGAAGATATATTTTTTTGAAAATAAATGAGGTTATGAGCTTTAAAAGTATAACATGTTACACATTGTTGAAATCAGAATAAGCAGCACTATATACCTTCGTAAAAATCCTTTATGGCGCCCATAAAAAATTAAGTTAATGGTGTTGGTTTGATAATAAAATGTCGGATTTAAAATCATAAATCGCTGTCAAATAACCCCTGTTACATAAGTGTGAAAAAAAATTGAAACTACTTGTTGCTATTCAAATTAACTCTTAATTTTTTTAAACTTATTATATTATTAAATTAATCATTTCTATACAAAAATAATTTAATTTATTGCCGCTAGGAGTGCGTTTTCTTCTATGACTCTTAATATATGCCTAACTGGTCTCATGAGGTTTTAGACATCATTTATATTTATTTCTCTTACTTTTTGGAAAATTCGCTGCGGAAGTTTTTGTTTGTTTTAGACTTTTTGAGCCAATCAAGCCCAGAAAGTTTAAATGGGTCTGGCTTGGGGGACATTAGGGGGGATATCAATTCTGGGCACATACGGAAAATTTCTTGCTTCCAGCCAGTCAACTGTAGCTCTGGCATAATGTGCTGATGCTAGATCTGGGCAAAACATATAATCACCGTGATGTACGTTAATAAAATTAGGCAAATTTAGTTAAACAATCTCTGATATAGACCTCGGCATTCACTGCCTCTCCTCTTACATGACTAACAAAAGGCCTGGATACACCTCTTTCCCATATGGCACACCATACCAATACTTTATCTGAAAATTTAGCTTAGCATAGCTAACTTCAGTTGGGGTCTCTTCAATATTGTCGGTTTTAGAATTTCCTGGTAGGGTGAAATATTTTTCATCATCCATAACAATCGATCTGTCATTCGCGAAGTGAACTCGCCTTAAATTGCGACAGCACCTGGTGATTCTTGCTAGCTGAACATAAGTATATTTAGGTGCCTTGTTCAATTTTGGTAGACCACTTCTAGCAATATACCGAAAAACAGTTGCGTTGGAAATGCGAAAGCGAGGACCAAGCTTTCTGGTAGACTGTCCAACGACAGTTTTTAATTTTCGAACTAATCTTTTCTGCTGGGCATCAGACAACTTCAGTGTTCGGTCATTTTGCGGAAGGTTCATACATGGGATTCCTTCTTCACATTTCCGAACTGTTCGATATGTGGTGGAATTCGAAATATTTTCGCCTTGAAAAATCTTCCCCACTGGTGTATAAATACTTTTTCGAATATCTAGCTTGTATGCCATTGCAAAATAAATTATAACAACTATGACATATTTATCAAAATGGAGAAACCATATCAACTGTTTCAATTCCAAGCATCACTTGATATACGGCATCTATATTTCTGCAAAACACCTGGAATTTTTTTTTCAAAACTTCTTAACAGAGGTAACAACAAAAGTGGCAATGTAAATCTAATTTATTTTAAAATTAACTTTTAAACTAAAGCAAGGAAGAAATAAAGAACTTTTTTTTTTTTTTTTTTATGGATATTACATAAACCCAACTTTCTTTTAAAATTTTTAATATCTGTTGTAGTTTCCGAAAACACAATGGTGAGGATTGTTTAAATTATCATGATATAAACAAAAGCCTACCTATGCTTAAAATGTTCCTGTAACATAAAAATAAGAAGGTATTTATTTTTTTAAACCACAAAAATAGTAACCCTACCTCAGAAAACAATACCCGTGCAATATTTTGGGTCACTCTTACAAGATATGGTCAACTTAATTTTCTTTTTCTTTATTATTCTTACACTTGTATTTACCTTTATTTTGCATTCGGAAAATATTAAACCCGAATCAGCAAAGAAATTGCCAAATGTGAATTTAGGTAGTATTTGATCCCTTTTTCCAGCTAATCAAACATATTTTTACCTAAAAACTTGGCAGATATTATCTTTACAATGTCAGTAAGTAAGGTAAAGGTAAAAAAATATTACTTAGGCTACTTGCCACATGGGACCCCTTTGGTTCATGTTCCAGGGGTATAAACTTGTACATGCACACAGAGTCGATTGACCTTAACCCGACCCCGAAAAATGCTTAATAAACCTTTTAAAAATTAAAAAAAATATATCTTCTTAGTAATTACCGCTCTTAATATGGAAAAAATGTGCTACAAAATAAATAATATTTGAAATAAAAATAAAAAAAATGAAATAAAAAATTAACAGGTAAAAAAGGGGAAAACAGTGTTGTTTAACTTTTTTAGGGTTTTTGAAGTTACCTTGGTTATCCAAGCTATCTAAGTATCATAAAAATATTGTTCCTAATGTTTTTTGAGAAAATTTTCTTTGTCAAAATGTTAAAAGCGTTCTAGTATATTCTGGGATTTTTATTACATGCAATTTAAAATATTAATTTGGGCTAAAATCATTAAAAGTTTTAACCTATGTATTTCATTTTATAAATAATATTTTTTTTATAAAAAAATTGCTTTACCCATATACAACATATCTTTAAGACACATATGGCATAAAATGCAAATAGAGAAGTATAAAATAAAATAAGGTCCTTTTTTTTATCTTTGTGACAACTCACGAAGGATTTGCATATACATATATACTATATATATTAGACATATACATATACATATACTCCTAAGTACCAGAGTACCGTGAGTCCGGGTTTTCCGATGTTTAACCCATCTTTTATGCCCCAGTTCCGTCAACCTGCCCAAGCACTGAAATGCAAATATTGCATTTTCACAGCACCAGACAACGCGGTAGTGCCACCACGGACGTTATTTTAAATAAACTACCTAAATATGTCTGCCCGGCGGGGCTGGGATTCGAACCCGAATGGCCGGCGCGGCGAGCCGAGGCTCTGACCACTACGCTACCGGACAGAGGTCCTTTTTTTATACTACGCATTTCTTAGCTTATCACCCGCAATGGCTGAAAGTGTTATTATTTCAGTTTTTTTTAACTTATTATGAATCTTAGACGGATTTTTTAATGAATAATCATTAATAGAAACAAATATATTTATTTCTATTGCTTCATGTATTAAAAATGTAACATAAACAAAACCTAACCCCTCCCAGGGTATATTTGCTTTATTTTGGGTTACGGCCCACTTTAATTTTTTTAAAAAGTATAACATATCCAGCGTTTTCCTAAAGCTGCGAATTTGTATAGTGGAATTTTGGTTAAATAAGCTTTTCGTTTTCATGGAACCATTTAAATTTTATTAGATATGCATGCTGGACCTTTATTAGGCAATAAATTAAATGTTATTTACGAAAGCGACGGTGAATAGGCTGTTTATTACTTAAGGATATTTTGAAAAAAATAAATAATTGCAAGTAATAGTAACTGTCCAGAATATGAACACTAGCTCTTCCCGTTTGCGACGTCTTTAAACAGGCGAATCAAAAGTAGGTGGTTTAATTATAGTTCCTACAGAGTTACTAGTAAAACCTATTTGTACGCGCTCTCTGCTTCCATTGAATTTGCAATACTTCAACTTATTTTTTGTTACCAACTCTTGCCGTTTGCAGCATCTTTTAAATGAAAAATCAAAAGTACGTGGTTTATTAATAGATCCTAAAACTTAGAAAAAAAATAAAAATTTTACCCCTTCCACTGATTTTTACAAAAATTTAACCTTTTTTTTGTTAACAAACTTTTTTTGCCTAACTTGTTTTGTCTTTTTGTTTTTCCTTAGATTCTCTTTAAATATTTTTTAAGCTGGTTTTTTTCCTTGAGATCCCCCATTTCTTCTTTACTTGCAGTTGTTTTTTAGACTTTTTGACTTGCCTTTATTTCTTATTTTATTTTTTTTTTTTTTTGGAATTTTTTATTATTTTTTAATATATTGCCCATTTGGTTAAATCATTCATTTGGTTGTTTTTCTATAGCTCATATTATTTCGCACCTTAACAGATATCCAAATATTAGTTCTTCGACTTTTTCTTTTCAATATTCTCGTCTCACTTAAAGGTAAAACTGACAACTATAAAGAGACTGTATGAAAAGACAATAAAAAAATGAAAATATTTAAGTTAATTGGCCAAAAATTTAAAAATACAGTAGGCACTGAAAAAGAAAAATTTAGGGTAAGGTTAAAAGTGAAAAACGAAACTAAACAATCCTGAAAATTTATATCATAATTAAGTAACGTTTTCGACAATCCCAAAAATTTTGTTCATACGTGTGTATTTATATAGTATATTTTAGTACTATTGATTTTTTTAATATATATTTGAAATGTCATTTGTTTTAAGTTACGGTATATTAGGAAAAATATTTAATTTATTTAATTTGACCTACAATATGCTTATTAGTTATACAATTTATTCTCTTTGATTACAATGTATTATTAATATTCTACCCCTTGCTATTTACTACTAAGTAAGGAATTGCTGAGACTAGTCTTTATGCCAACCATGTAATTAATTATTATTATAATTGGAATTTAGGTAGGCAAACCACTAATTTGTTGAACCTTTCAAATTTCCCAGCCCACAGTTTATTGTGAAGCATCATTTAGCATTTGTATTTGTAATTTCTGCTATCCGTCCTAAATATTTTTTGGCAGTTTATTGTTTTGCTACAATAAAAAAAACTTTTTTAAATAACTTTTTTAAATAAGTTTTTTTAATGATTTATATTAAAAACAAGTTGTTTTTGTACTTATTTAGGGACAAAATAATGCAATATTTCGGAGTGTAACATTTTTTGCATGTAAACGTAAGATTTAATTTTTAATTAGGTTATTGCATTAATATTATTCTAAACTGTTCACGCGCTTTAAAAAAAATAGGCAATAAAAATTAACATTTGTTACTAGCGTTTTATTTGACCACTGGCATCAACATTTATAATAGTTGTAATAAAATTGTAATTATTATTTTTAAACAATGAACCCAATAAAGGTTGTGGTCATTACCAAATAAATATTAATACCCTTTAATTTAATTGTAGTATTTGCACTTTTAAGAGTCGTAGTAAACTCCTTATTTCTGATTTAAATTGGAGGTAAATGAAAAAAATTGATATGTACCTCGACAAAAAATTGGCTATTATTCCCGTCTCGCTGGTGGCCTTGGCTACGCCTATACTAGTTTAATAGAGTTGCCTTGTCCATAATGGGTAATTTTTATAATAATACATAAATAACTATTTAACGTGCCAACTGCAAAAAAGTTTAATTATCGGCTAATTTATCCAATTAAAAAAAAATTTTCTTTGGACACCCGCTGGATAAAATCACTTTGATCTTGGTAGAAGGTATAAATTTTATGCGTACATAAAATCAATTAACCCTTATAAACTTGCAGATACCCTGCAACAAACTTAAAAAACCCGCTTTACAAATAAAAAACCTATTAGCATTTTGGTAGCAAGTCGGCCAATAATTTTAAGATAAAAATAATTCAAAAATTTACGAAATAGTAAAAGTACAAAAATAAAATATAAAAACTTAATTTTTTTTTAATTAAAATACAAATATTTTAATTGTTTTTATCAAGAACTAGAAAATTTTAAAATATTTGTTACAAATATATCCTACCATATTCGAAAATCTCGGCCTCTTAACATACTAAGATCTAAAATTAGACCAAGATCTGTTCACAATTTTGTCCCACTCTTTTTTGACTTGGCAAGTTCTTTACTGATTTTTCTGTATCAAAGCCTTTTTTCATTAGTATAAACAGTGTTTTTTTAAAAATACAGACAGTCGGTAAAAAACTTGCTAAGTCAAAAAAAAAAAAATAATAATAATAAACAAAATTGTGGACAGAACTTGAGCTAACTTTCGATCTCATCAGTACTTTAAGAGGTCGAGATTTTTAAATAGAGTGTTTTTGGGATCTTCTCTTTTTTTTTAATTTACTGGATAAAAAAATTGGAGGGAAGGATCTCACTCCTGTTTGTTTTTCTCAGTACACCTTGCTCTGTAGGTAGAACCTAGGTAGGTAGGTAGGTTTAAAGTGAATGGCTTTTACGCCCTCCACTGCGACCGCTCGGTCTATTGTATCTCACACCTTTTTATATTTCTCCCCATGGATCGGACTTCATGTCCGATTACCAGAGGGAGAGAGTTTTAATCTCCTCTTACTCGTGTCGCTCCCGGACACGAGCACAATGTTTCTGATGTGTTCTGGTGTCCCTGTCTCCTGGAGAGTATGACGAGCCGACGATTAGATCTATCATGCCCATAACGTGGGTAGCTACCAGGTCCTTGTTACAGGAACCAGATGTTCTTTCTGGGCCCCATCTCCGGCCTTATCCCAAAAACGGCCCTTTTCCCTTTCTTTTTAAAGCCGGGGAACCCTTTTCCTATAAAGGCGGTTCTGTCCGCCCTGTTTAATTCGGGGGAACCCCTTTCTAAGCACCTGTTTGTTTGGGATGGATTAGCCCTTTCCCCCGTGAAACGGGCGCCTTCAAATTCACCGTTCCGGTCGGCGCCCCTTTTGTCTGCTTGGCCTTGAGTGGCACCTCTCGAAACGGATTTATCCGTTTCGGTCCCTTTTTTGTATTTTTTTCTATGTTTGGAGCTGGGGAAGTAATGTCCCCCACGACAGGCCCCCATTACCGTAATAAGGCTAATACTCTGAGGTCCCCCCTGTATCCCAGGGCACCGTTGGAGACACGTGTTTTACCGGATCTCATTCACTCTTCAGCACGTATGCTAACACCTTGAATTAAAGCCTTGTGTTTATCTTAGCTTCGGACCCAGTTTCATTTAGCCAAAAAATTTGGGATTACCAGCAACTCTGCGTGTTAAAAAGATCCTACTGGGCCCAAATACAACGACGATGTGTGAACACAGCAGTTGGGAGGTAGTACCTAACCATTAGACTGAATGAGAAGTACAAAAATTGCTTATTTTAATGTTTTTTTAATCCGCGACTGGTTTGGAGTCTTATAAGTAAATGTGGCAATTTTCTTTGTTAAGTGATTAGAATCCTGCCTACATTTTAAATTCTAAGACAATTATGACCTTAGAAAGTCAGGTTTAGTCAAATTACGAAGTTCTAAAACACCCATTAAAAATACGATTTTACGATGTTTGGGGCTTTCTGTAAAAATGCGTTTTTTAGTTTTTCCCTTATTCCAAACCCCCCCTTACATACCTAATTTTAATTTTCTTTATTTTCGGAAAGTGCCCTATAATTTTGATAAGTCAATGAGTCAGTAAGTCCTCAGTCAAACAGGCAGTTGTAAAATTGGCGTTTCAAAATCTGATATCTCATCATTATTCTCAATTTTTTCAGATATATTTAAAATACTTTTCAAGTCAATTTACGTATCAATTTTCATACCCTTATGTTAAAGGAGAGTGAAGTCATTATAGGCGCAAAAATATGTTAAAAGATTCCTTGTATAAAGGGTTTTTTAATAAGAACGATATGATTTTAAAATTAAATGAAATAAAAATGATTTCAGATATAACCACACATTGTATATTATCTTGAAGTAAAATAAATAAAATGTATGTTTTAAATAGCACGTAGTTTAAATGCCCACCTCGTATTTGTGTACACGGGTAAATTCGACGAATTCACTTTTCGAAGACTTTATGCAATAAATCGGGCGTAATCTCATGAATGCAGCGTTCAATGTTCAATCTCAGGCATCAAGGATTTGTGGCCTTTTTGCATAAACCTTAGATTTTAAAAAACCCCCCAAAACTAATCTAAAGGAGTCAAATCAGCTTTTGGGGGCCCAGGCAACGGATTTCTTAAAGTTACCCCTTCCCAAACTTTTCTTTTAGGTGGCAACAACCTCGGGGTGACAAAGCGCTGAAACCACGTATCTTCTAAATCAAGCCCCAAAATTTTGGGCCCAAAAAAATTAGTCAACGTCTGTCGATATCGTTCACCATTCACTATAACGAAACATCCAACCTCATGGTCCATCGATACCACCCCATACAGTAACCTTTAGGGGATGCAAAGGCTTCTCGTGAATCTGTTGTGAATTGTTTTTACACTAGAAACTAGAAATTTTTTTTTCTTTATTTCTAGTTTATTTTGCACCAGTAAAATAAAATAATTTTGAGCTTCTTTTACACAGAACTTTTAAGAATTCTGCAAATTGGAAATTTTTGTGGCTGAAGTTGGTACTAGACACAAAATGACACAAAAGCGTTTAAAATAGCAAGCACAACGCTGCCGAATGGACAGGTAAAAACGCGACATAGCCCGTTTTTAATGTCTCCTATCTTATTGCGTTTTTAACGGTTTTTTTAGAACAAAATTTAACAATGTCTTTTATCGGATGATGTCAGTATCTCAATTTCGTCAAAAATTGACTTAGCTCGTTTTTCCCTTGTACTCTTTATTTGGCATAAAAAATTATGTTAGAAATTTGATGTAATAATAGGGGATTTTTTTAGGGCAAAAAATAAATTATAGTGATAAAAAAATTATCCTTTACTTTAATTTGGTGTATATTTTACTCTGGTTTTACTGGTTGGCCCACCCAGAAATTTCCTTTTGAAAATCAAAATAAAATAAGTATTACAAATAGAAGCATTTAATTTTTTGCAATATCAAGTAGATTAACTGAAATTTATTTATTTAAAAACCAAATCATCTAATAATGGTTCTTCAGTCTTGCACGAACCATACTGTAAAAATTTTTTGAAAGTTTTTCTTAGAATTTATTTCAATTTTGGCTACATATTCAGCTTCAGTTGCGCGGTGTTATCGGAATATTGTAGTATGCCTTGCTTTTTAAAAGTTCCAGTAAAAAAGAAGACTGCTGGACTTAAATTTAGGCTTCTCGGAGGCCAGAATATATCATTCCTTCGTGAAATTAATTTGCAAAATTTAACCCCGATTCCAAGTCTACTGGCTTTAATTTCTGCACTAATTAAATTTTATAGGGATGCAGTTTTCAAAATTCGCTGCAATTGGATCAAGACAAAATAATTTTGTTTTCTACACACAAAAAAAATAGCTTTATCTCAAAGCAGCAAATTCGGGGAGCCGACGATGGTCTAATGGCTTAAGTTCTTGGGTCAAAACAATTTTATACGGGTGTAAACTTAAATATTTTTCAAAATTCCCAAGTTGTTGTTTTTTTTAAAACCTAACTCTTGAGCACGACAGTTAATAAATTTGGATCTTCTGCAACCCCTCTTACAGCGCAACATTCTCAACAGTTCTGGCATTTTCGCGTCTTACTGAAGTTTTTACACCGTAAAGAGTAAAATTACTTTTAAATTTTTCAACGATGCGATGAATGGCAAGCACAAAAGAGCGATTATTTAGACAAAAGATTCCGCGAAGTGCGCGAAAAGTGTTCACAAAAGAACGACGAATTTCGTAAAATTTTTAGACAATAATTAGACGTTCTTGGGGGTTTTTGCCCTAATAAATTTTGGGGTTTACTGAATATAAATGACAAGTAGTGACGGGTATATCTTTATACCATGATTACTACATCATTACAAAATCATATCATCCTTATTGGAAAACCCTTCACATACATTCGTGAGGCAGGCCTGGCGCACTACCGTCCGCCTAGATCCATTGTATGTACGAAAAGCCATTTTCCGCATATTTGTAAAAACAAATTATCGCCTTTTACTTATAACAATAAAAAAAAGATATGTTTTAGGCAAACAAATAGCATATAATTAGCAAAAGCAAATAAACAATTTCTAATGGTCGTTATTGTGAGCAAGACAAACGATTCACTTACAATGCGCTATCTAATTAGTATTACCCCACATTTACCCTAAACATTTGTACACCTGAAACAGCTTGGATCGCTGTAATTACACAAGTTGCATAAACCCTTTTCGTGCTAGTTAACAAGCCGTCAAGAACTGGCAAGGAAATATCTTGGCCTGTCTTTTCACACTGTCACTAATTTCCTTTTGTTCTGTTCGGTACGAAATCTTTGTGCAAAACAAGGCCAACGGGGTTAAAACTTAGTTAAATTGTATCAACACTGAACTTTTGATGCCTAATTTTTTTCAAGTAAAAAACGTATTCTTACTATTATAATATTTTATTATATATACATGGAGTTTCTTTTTTTAATATTATAATTACAAGACAGTCATTTTTATAAATATTGCTAATATCTAATAATGCTAATATAAATATACAGGATGTCCTAACTCTATTTATACACTAAATATCGTTGCTCCCTTGGACAATACAAAAAAAAACTTAAATAAAATATGTGTGTTTGGTACAAGGAAGTTTGAAGGTTTATGGAAGCCCAATACTGTGGCCTATTCGATCAAAAAATGTCCGACCCACTATAAACATAACTGTCATGAGAGCCTCCTTCGATTCTGCGCAGTAACAAAATTACAGTTACAAACAGTTGTGCCAACTTCCCACTTTCTTTGTTTCATCATCCCCAGAGTGTCTAGACTGGAATCTGCTACCCGCAGAAGTTTTTCCGTCTCCAAATATTTGGGTTTGTTGTAGGTAAACTCCTCTTTACCACACTTAACGGTATGTTAGTATTGAAGCCTCAGCCTCAACCCTGGTGGACTGTCTGAAGGTATAACAAAATGCCTATGTAAAAAATTCTATACTTCTCGTTAAGTTTGTTTATGTTATCTGCATAAGGTAACACTATTTTATTGCACTTTTATACAAGTTATAACTTTATAAAATATTGTATTACCTTAAAACACAAACAGCCCGTTCAAATTATGGTAAGTTTTTAATTTTCTTGACCCTTGCCGATTTCGATGATTTTTTACAGACAGAGACGCTGATAACAAATCTAAAGTCAGGATTTTTCGTCAACGTTTTATTTTTCAGATATTGATCCTTATGATAATTAGATTAAACTCATTTACTCTATCTTGCCCTTCTTTTATCACAAAATTGGTGATTAGTACATAAAACTATTATACAATGTTTGAAATTTATTTTAAAAAATCGTGTTGTCAATTATTTTATTAAAATTTTTGGGTAAAAATACAAAACTCTCAAAAATATCAACCATATAAATAGAAGGCTGTGAAGTGGCGCCATCAGTTCTTCCCATGTTAAATCAGATGATCTAAATCCAATATTACACAATGATTTAAAAATATTTTATAATAGTTTTGTCTATTAACCAACAATGTTGTGCAAAAAATAAAAAAAATGTGAACCTAAAGTTAGTCTGAATTTGACATTTGATGATGTCAACTATATACATGGTAACAAAGAAATATGGAAGTCTGACCCTGACCCACGATTCATTGTGCAAACTCCTCGGGGCCTATTCCCCTATTCCCGCTGCCCTGCATGCCTGGACAATTTTGTTCTACAACATTGGCCTTCCATACATCCTTCCTTGGTTTGGTAACGCATTTGTTAGTAACAGAATTGATAAATATGCAGGGTGTCCCGAAACAGTTTTCATTGTTATTATTTTTTTTAATAGAACGCCCTATATCTTTAGCTAAATTTTGACTCCTTATTTAATTCAACATTAAAAATATATGTTACACTATACGTTAATTATTGCTGGTATTGCCTGTTTTTGAGATAACGACTCATAATTGTAGTACTGTCTGATTTACTAATGTAATAATTGACATAACATCCTATAGTAAATGTTAAAACGGCTGATCCATTTTTGGTACCATTTTTTTTGCCATAAATATTTTAAAATAATTTGTTTAGTGTAAGAATAACGAATTTAGTTTCTTCATTGGTTACTTAATTATATCATTGTACCTGGTTTCATAAGGGTGTGTAATAAAAACAAATCATTAGTGAAGGTGAAGTTGTTGAAATTTAGGTATACCAAAGAAAGACTTATTGCGATAAGTCTTTCTTCAGGTTTTTTAAAGACATAAACTGAAGGAGTTATGCTTAGAGAACCAATTTTGGAGCATTTTAAAAGCGATTCGATAAATGTTTTATAAATCCGCTGTTTTCTACCTCTTTTGGCATTGTAGTATTGTAAGGGCTAAATTTTTAAGGATTAAAAAATTACAAAATTAAATAAGTAATACTTCTGAACTGTCAGATTTTTTTATTACAGCTCTGTGGCATTATTTTTTTTCTTGCTCTGCGTGCTGATTGTACGCATAGCGAGAGAAAAGGGTTAAAGACTTATGAGTTCAATTTTTTTCTTTCACTCTGCGTTTAATCAGCACAAAGAACGAGAGAGAAAAGTCGTAAACTTATCTAGATAAGTCTGCCTCTAGGTAGGTATATGATTGAAGATTGAAATGCAAACGACATCAATACCGTTAAATCATACGTGATATATAACGCTCTGATTGGTGTTTGACGTATTAACGAGATGTGCTGTATTTTGTAGTTTTACTTTATAAACAATAATAATTAATATTATTATACTCACAGAAAACAAACTTGGCGTAGTCAAGTTAAAAAAAATTTCTGATGCCAAATTAACTAATATAAACAATATTTTTACATTATAAATAAGGCAACCTAATTTACAACTTAAATTATTCATAAAAATTATTTTTTTCCTCCAACAAAATATTATCTTATTTATTATGAATCTAATTTAATTTAAATATTACAAATTACTAATTTATTACTAATACAAAATTTACCAACATGTTTATTTACTCATTTAAAGAAAATATTGTCTAACAGAACAGATTCTATTTCGTTGAACTTAACAAACTATCATTAATAATTAACATATTTTTATTAGTCACTATTGTTTACCACAGGATTTTTTTTAAATTGATTATTGCTTTATGGGGCACAATCAGGGATCTTGTAGATGATCGTAAAAAAATTATTTAACTTGCGTACATTTTTAACTACTAAACTGAAAAAAATATTTGTTTGAAATAAAAACAATACTGTCTAGAGTTAACAAGTTTCTTAACTGCACTACAACTGGTGGCTATCCTTAATAAATGTCGCTATCACACGTACCATACTTAATGGACATGACGCGAAGCTTATTGTTTTTAGTATACTTACCGAATGTACGGTGACCTAATATTTGTAAGTTTTATTTAATAAATACGTCAATGTTTGTGTTGATAAATGGGACAAAAAAAATTAACTTAGGTAAGGTCTCGAAAAAGTAATGGATAAAGGTAAGCAAAAGTGTAACTTAGGAAAACAATGATTTTTGACATTATTTTTAAAATGAGTTTAATTTCAAAAAATATAAATTACGTAACAAAAGGGACTCACAAAAGCTTACAGCCTGGGTACTAACATACCATAATAGTGAAATGTAAAGTGGAACGTGAATTAGAAAGACAAACACTAAAATTACATTTTCCTGTTATTCAACACTAATAAATTAAGGTACTAATGGCATCGTTTTTCAATTCATACTTTTTCTAATTTTTAAGAATATATTTGAAGCTGTAATTGGTCTATCTCACAGCTTCATATCACAACCCCACCAAAAAAGTGGTCCGGGCGTTAGTATTAATATTTGTAAGTATTTTCTCCTAAACATGAATCCAAGGTCAAAATTAAGCGAGTTTAAGATGAATCCTTTGATTTTCAAAAATTCTATTCACCGTATTGGATCTGCCATTTCTAGTTTAGAAAATTTGACCCCGGATGCCTGATCAGCGATTCTCAAAATCCCTATGTACCGAATCTGACGTATATCTTCAGTATTTCTGATCTGTTTTGTTTTTATTCTTTAAGGTCTTTTTTTTAATACATATTTGGAATTTCAAAAAAAAGTTTGTCTATATTTTTGCTGGTATTTTTCCGTGAATTTTTGGTATTTTGACCTATTTTTTAAGAGTTGAAAATTATCTGCTGACCGCAGGAGTACTTTCTATTTTTCTAACTTCAAAACCGTAGGTTGGCAAACAAATATACCTTTTCTGTAGCATTGGGATTAATAATATGGATAACGGCTTTGCTTTGTATTGTAAGAATCGGCCAAGATTTTTATGCAGCAGCCAATTTAAGTGTATTTGTCGAGCATTTGCTCAATATAAATTTAACACCCTGTGAAAAAAATCTACATTATCCTGCGCTTGGTTTTCCATCAGGCTTAGAGGCTGGCTTAAAAAACTGAGGATTAGAGTGATTGATAGAGAATCGCTATTTTAGCAAATCTGATGGACAGTCGTACATTAAAAAAACTTTATTGTGGACCATTTTCAGAAAACATATTGGGAACATCTATTTGCATTAAAATAAAAACCAAAATTAAAATTATCTTTATGATTTCTAAAAAAAATATTGGAAATAATTTAAAATTTAGTTTGTGTTGATTTTACGTTATTTAGACATCCCTTAATTTCTTACTAATTACTAGTTAGTGCAAGTACTCGACTTTTTAATTTGCTTAATAATTATAAGTACATTAAATGTATATTAGACCACAAGATAAAAGTCAATCTAAAATTTAAACTTTTAAAATAGTTGGCAAATTCCAGAAGTGGAGATAAATCATTGAGCTCCACAGGTAAAATTCTGAAATATAAATATGTTTTCCACAGAGTATAAAGCGAGGCATCCCTAAAGGGCTATACATTCTTTATACCGTTGAAGATTTATAGATCAAACTTTGCGAGTGGGACAGGAGACTAATGCAACACCTGGGCTGCTGTTTTCAAATGATTCTTCCTTACTCCCGATTTACCTTATATAAATTACCTATGTCTAGAAATTTTTATAATGGAAAAGTTTTTACCCAAGTGGAAACGCCAATAGATAAGATTAAGAAATTTTTTAAGTTATTTAAATAAAAGATTAATTCATAAAAGACCAGATTGCGGAAGGATGTACAATGTCCAACACATAATACTGTATGTTTAGTGACTACGTTCTTAAATTAGCTCCGAGATGAAATAAAAGTAGGTGGAGTTTTGGTCACAGGGGCAGACAGAAAGCCATAATAGTAATTTACGTTATAAGTCCGGTAGGTTACTTGTTACAGTACAAGTACTTCCGGACGTTTATTCTAATGTTTTTATTTCATCCCATTAGTCCGTTTTGAATCATTATTTGGTTTCTAAAATCAAAAAATCACATTATTTTCTAAAAATTGCATTACCGTTTTCCCTGTAACACCAGTCAACAAGGGCAAAATTATGTCATGTTGCTATATTTTTAAATGTCTAATTTGATTCATAAAAATGAAACAGTTCGGTATGTTTAGCTGAGCGACACTTACCGACTCTGATACTGTAATGACTAAAGCTCGGATTATAGGCAGAATAAATTGTGAAAATAGGCGCCTTTATAGGCATAGTTTTTATCAATAAAAGGCAGGTAATAGAGAAAAATAGGCAGGTAATCGAAAAAATAGGCAGTTTTTTAATAAAACAATATCTATATACTAACAGGGCTATTTATTATTAATTACTTTTATACAAAAAAACTGTAAATGTACCTTTAACAATCTAATATTTCATATGTTTTTATATCATTAAAAATAAAAATAAATAGAAAAAAATTACAAAGAACAAGAAACATTCTGATTAAAGCATAAAATTATTTTTTTTCCAAATTTTTAATTAAAAATGATTGCCTTTTCTTAGACAAAACGTTTTTATAAGCAGAAAAACTACGTTCTACGTCTACAGACGTAATTGGAGCGTTTCAAGTTAGATATTATGTCAGGTCTAATGTCTGATAGCTGGTCCGAAAATTCACCACTTAAAACTTTTGATATTTGTACTAAAATTTAAAATCCCCAATTTTTTTGTAAAACTTCTTTTAATTTTTTAGAAATTATTGATCCGACTTTACCTTTAGCTGACTCAATTGCTTTCTCTAGTTGCGTAACTAAATTGGTAGATTCATCCAAGGGCAAGCCCTGCGATTCTAGTTTTAAGATAGTTGAAGTTAATAAAGCGTAATTATTGTAAATATAAGCTAACTGGTGCGCAGTTTGCGTATTAGCTAAAACAGATTTACATTCTTTAATTGCATTTGAAGTTTCGTCGTCAAACAAAAATATATTTTTTTAATATCTTCATAATGTTTAAAATAAAAAAATGCAGCTTCTAACCATGTTCCCCACCTGGTTATTAGTGGCTTTGGTGGAAGTGGTACATTTGGTAAATTTTCTCTATAAATTTGAACTCTTAACGGAGCCTTAACAAACACTTTTTTGACATTACTAATTGGATTGTTTACCAGAGGAACAGCAGCAGGTAAAAAGAAATTACTTAGACTTTCTTGAATAAATCGACTAATTGTAACATGGTTTGTTTTTTCAAACTGCTTAACGGCTATTAAAAAGGATTTACTTGGTGAATTTTTAGACAAAATTCCAATTAGTAAATTGGCTATATACCAACCACACATATCCCTAGTCTCATCAACTACAAAATATTTTTTTCTAATTGTACTTTTATCGGGTACAGGTTTTTTACAATATTTTTCCAAGAATGAATTAAAAATATTGTTATTTAATTTATTTAAAGCAATATTTGATGCTACTAGCGGCTTACATAAATCACTCATAAATATTTCTTTATCACTTTTTTGTCGAGTATTTGAAAAACACATATCCAGCGACATTTGCGACAAGCAGGACAATTTCTGTTGTTGCAATTTTCTTTTGTGTAAAGGCGTACCACAGTGCTGATCGATAAAATATTTTTTCGTGCTAGATATCTGTAAAGTAACGCCCTAATTTAGTTGGGTATTCACATTAAAAAATAAATAGGTACTGTTGCCAAGATTGCAAAAACAGATATGACAGAATTAATAAATTTAGAGTACTTACCACTTTTCCACAAGGCTTACAGAAAACACCGTCACGCTCCAATAATAATTCTGGATACGACTTTACCCACGACACTAATTTTTGGTCCGCCATTAAAAGACAATATAGCAAAAAAATATTTTAAATATTTTTGAGGAACAACAACTTATCTATTGATGCTTTCTTTCAAACATGAAATTGTTCATACTAGAATTAGGCTAATTTAGGGTAATTACGTATAGTTGGATCATTTTTAAAATAAAAATTCCGTGCCCTTTGAAAAGAAAAAAATAAAAAGTAGCAAAAAGGTTTAATATTTATTGTCGGTCGCCTTTGCTTTTTATATGGTCTATTAGTAAAGACACGTGCGGGAAGCGGCACATTATAAAAAGCAAAGGCAGCCGCAGATCAAACCAAATCTTTTTTGCTACTTTTTATGTTGTTTTTCTTTTCAAAGGGCGCCGAATTTTCATTTTAAAAATGATCCAACTATACCTATATAACTGAGAGGGTGGCTTGCGAGCTATTTATTTTATTACTTTATTACTTTATGATGGGTTTTGCCGATTTTGGATTTTACCCTCGACCTGCAAAAGGGTCAAATCTAAAAAATCCATAGAAATAATTTTTTAAGCTACGTTTTTAAATTATTAATTGGTAAAATTTTAATAATAAGCCATTATAGGCTATTTTTGGCAACCAGTAACAAAATAGGCAAACTATAAACAAAAAAGGCAAAAAAGGCAAAAAAGGCAAAAAAGGCAAAAAAGGCAAAAAAGGCAAAAAAGGCATTTTGCCTAAAATCCGGGCCTTACTAACCAACCGACCAGACTCAAATTGATAAAGTGTTCGAAGGCCTACTAGACAGTATGAAATAAAGTAATAAAATAACATCATAATTGATTGCGCTTACCTTTGAGGTTTCGACTTAACCTAACTTTAAGACTTTTCCTGTTTATAACTTAACATCTATTATCCTATCTCCTGACAAAAAAATAAATATAAAAACATACCTCAAAATAATAAAATATACGTTAGATTATGACATTTTCAAACAGTAGCACCTCTAGGATTATTAAAATTTTTAATCTAGAACACCACAATATACCAGATGCAATTGGCCTTAAGGGAAACACTTTGGTTAAAAAAAGCCATTTTGAAATTTGCAAAAAACTATTTCTTTTGGGGTACCCTTTTAAATAAAACATTTTGAAACCCTAGAGACGCCAATGTTTTCAAAAGCAACAGCTTGCAGTAGCAGCCAGCTTTACCCAAAGGAAAAAGAACGTAAATAGTTTTACTTTGTTCTGTTTATTTAAGTTAAAAACTACAAAGGGTGTCATAGAGCAAATTAAGAACGTATTAAGTATATGGTATTCTGTGTACAACCACATCCAGAATCCTATTTCTCCTTATAAATAAAATCAGGTCATTGGAATAACTATTGAAAACCGTAAATTACTGCTATTTTGATAATGCCCACCCAATATTTCTTTCTTTTGGTGCTGCTTACACAGATACTAGATTAGGTATATTTTGATTAAAAGTCAGTGGTTAACCGAAAGAGACACCCACTTAAAAGAAAATAAATACACTTTTCCAATCGTAAAACAAACGGAATTCGACGGGAAAGTTCAAGTTCTAAATATTTCGGACACTTTTAATTTAAGAAGGTAGATCTTTTTCGACCTAGACCGGAAAAAGCCTACTTTCCGGACTAATTTAAAACATTTTTATTAAGGGATATCTATTAAGACCAGAAAAATATTAGAAAGTATTTGTAAAAACGATTTAATAAATGTGCCAAATGGTAGTTCAAATGCAGCAGGAGAAATTACACCTCACTTACTGCCTGATAAGTTAAAATCCGACAACTGAACTGCATACTATTTATTTATCAAAAGGATTAAATAAATAAAAATAGAAATGTTTAATGAAAAGGTAATATTGATACGTTAAACAGAAAGGGCCAAATCCTGGAAGACCTTAAGGTGGGTTAGGTTAATTTATTTTAAAGTGCATTGACTTTTTACGCCTATTTATATTTCCCCTAATAGGATCAGACTTCTAATAAATCCGATATTAAATTGACAGAGAGTTCTTACATCTCCCCTTACTCGTGCCGCTACCAAACACGAGCACAATATGTGTTCTGAAGTCCCTATCTTCTGGAAAGTATGACGAGCTGACGTCATTCCCTCCTCTCCCGGTATAGTGACGTGGAAAGCTACCAGGTCCTTGTTACAGGAACCAGAACCTTCTTTGGCCGTATCTCCGGCCTTCTCTACAAAAACCATTCTATTTGTTTTCTGTTTAAAGCCAGGAAACCCTTTTTCCTATAAAAGCGGCCCTATCCGCCTTCTGTTTGGATTTCGGGATCCCTTCCTAAGCACCTGTTTGTTCCAGATGGATAAGCCCTTCCCAGTGAAACAGGCGCCTGTGACTTCAGGGACACCTTTCGAAACGGATTCACCGTTTTGGTTGGCACACCTTTGTCTGCTTGTGACCTTGGGTGGCACCTCTCAAAACGTATTTATCCGTTTCGGTCAGCGCACCTTGTCACTTTTTTTCCACGAAATCAGTTCTGTCCGCTTTCTGTTTGGAGCTAGGGCAGTAATAGTCCACCACGGCAGAGCCCCGCATTTCCGTAGTAAGGCTAGATACTCCGAAAGGTAGCCCTGTATCTCAGACGCACCGTTGAAGACACATCTTTAAGGCACAGGATGTCATTCACTTATCAGCACGGTGAGTTAAGCCTTGTGTTCGTCTTAGCTTCGGATTCCGTTCCATACGCTAGCGACTGGAGTTGCCGATTACCGGCAACTCCAGCGCATGTTACAAAAGATCCTGGTTGGACCCACCACGACATCAACGTGCGAACACGACGGTGGGTGCAAGACCTTAAACTCTTTATTTAGTTTGTTCCTTCATTCCTAAAATTTTACTATATACCTCTGCATCCATCAAAACTGCACCAAAGAATACTTGTCAACTATGGGACCGAAAAATGTATGAGGAAACCTGTTGGTGTTTACACCAACAATTTGAGATCCATATTAGCAGATTTTTTAAAGGGGCTCAACTCTAAATCTTCATTAGGCATGGCGTCTGCAGAACTTTACCCATGTAATACATTCACACGAAAGAAAACATAACTAATCTAAAACGAAATAAAGGTTGTAAATTAACTAAAGCTAAAAGATATTAAAAAAAGGCCCGGACAATGGGTAATTCAAAAGAAATATATCAGCAACGCAAATGTCAACAAGTTAGCAAAGAGCAGACAGAAACACCATAACCAATAAACCGCCATAGACTGTAAGCAAATTAAATCCCTATAATTTAAATAACCATTTCAATTTTATTGCTTATAATTATATTTGTAAAAAATAATATTCAAAATAATGTAAACATAAACATTTTGACATATTTTTTAAATTTTATACGGTTGCCGGACCCCGCAAATTTCCAGGATTCAGCTTCGCCTTGCATGGAATCTGGTATGCTCGATCAAAAAATCAGTAGTTTTTAGACTCTTTAGGTAATATACTATTATAAGAGACCGTTTCAGGTATCCATTTTCCTTACAATCTATCAAAGCAAGAGTAGATTTCATACGCAACTAAGGGTTATTGTCAGAATTATTTTTAAGACCAGAATGCATTTATACTTAATAGGCATGATGTCTGTGAATATAAAACACTAATACTATATAACCATATAATGAAACGTAAATAAATGATTACAAAACAAGTATTTTTATATTATTTTAAGCAAGATTAATTAATATTTTTATGAAATAAAACTATCAAATACGAAAATCCACCATGATGTTCTGAACGCCAATCAGAGCGAATTACGTCACGTTAGAGTAAACAAATGATCATAACCTATGTTTTGTTCTCGTACTGTTGATTTCCATTTTATTTACGATCGTTTTTAAACGTTTTGTCTATAATAACGTAACTCATGAAAGAGGATTTATAAAGGCAAGCAGCGATAACTTGCCTAGAATCGACTTGTTGATGCTGGCAGAGTTTCTGGCATCAAACAAAGATTTTTGTTTTGCAGAATTTAGAAATGTCAAAACTTCCTTGTAAATATGATATACTTTTAAAACAATATAACATTAATGAAAGAAAATAGGCCCTAAATTTATTAAAACTCTTATTCATTAAACAAGTTTTAGATTAATAGATAAATTTTATGTTAAGGTTCCTTGCACATACTATAAACGGACAACAAACCATTATTTTATTAATTTTTACATCATACTCTACCAACTAGCATGCGTGACCATATTGTACAAGTGAGGCCTAAATACCTTAGAATTTGGGACAAGGTTCTTTGGAACAGTAATAGTTTGTGTGGCGTAGACATCCACTAAGAAAGAATTTTTAGGATTCAGTTCGGTTGGGGTACACTTCTAGGGGAAAAACAAAATCGGGGCGGGACTTAGAATTTCCACGAGATTCTTTAGTGTGTATTATGGCGCGTATCGGGATAAAATGAACTTCACGCGGACGAACTCGCGGGCAAAAGTTAGTGTATCTATATGTATTAAAGGTGACAAATTAAAAAGATTAATTTGATAGACAAAACCTAACCTTAAAACATTTGTTCATTTGTTTATTCATTTAAATCTTTGAACAAGGACTACAAGTTTACAAAATTAAGTAAATACTTAAGTCAAAGTAATCTTCACAAAAGTAAAGCTAAGTTGTGGTCAAAATTCCTGTCAAATCACGCCTTGAAAGCCTAAGTCACTTATCTCGTATTGTTTTTTCGTTTTATTGACTTGCTAGTACACAGAGGAACCGAACACCATCTGTACGATTTTGAATTCATGTTTTAAACACGTTAAATAACTTTTAATTTGGATGAGGGTTTGTGTTTGCACTTTGTTAACTCTAACGTGACGTCACAATCGACGCCTTGACACTTTGGAGCGTTTTGGAGAGTATTTTAAACTTAAAATTTAAAATGCATTTTTTCAATATAAATCTTGATTTTTTTTGTCCGCAATATGATATTCGTTACAATTAGTATATATTTTCAAATATAATACAACAGTTTTTCAAAATCTGTCATTATGCCTATTATAAAAAAAAGAAAAGTTTTTATAAAAATAACTTAATTAATTTACCTACTCAGTATTAATGAAAATGTATGCCAAACTAAATCGCTTCAAATAATTCAGCCGACTAAATCACAAATTAGGTTATTCTGCTTTATGCTGCCAGTAAATATGATATCTTTTCGGAAACACGAATATATTAATTTCCTAAATAAACGTTACTTAATATCAATCACATTCCACCCTGAGTGACAGAGGGGGCCTTTCTATTGACAAAATAATTTACCAAATATTAAATCTAGACCCTTTCATTTTAAATTCAGATGAAAGGGTCCTATATAATAACTTGAGACCATGGCAGTTTTGTTTATTAATTAATAACAGATTTGTAGAATTGATTATTGGGGAGTTTTGCACCAATAACCGTAAACCATCTAACGTTAAAAAAATAGGGTAATGGCTTAGGGAAGAAGGCATATTTTTTATTTTTTTTAATGACTTTTTAAGTTTTAAAAATACGCTAAAAAACCTGAAATTTAAAATAGCACTTTTTTCAGGGCCAAATTATTAATAAAGCTCTTTTATCAAAATAACAATAATACCTAACGGTAAAGTATAAAATGTACTAATAAATGCTATAATAAAATATACAGGGTGTCCAAAAAATATATGTACAACCGAATTTTTTGATGCTTTTGTGACATTAGAAAATGTTTGTACTTTGATTTTTTATTGTTTAGCATGGTGTCTATGAAATACGTGGTGCATGGAAAAATTTTAAAATGATATTAAAAAAAATTGATATGGGATATTTACTAAGCGCCAAATGTATCTAAAATTCAATAAAGCACAATAAAAGAATATGTAGAACCCTTTTTTTTAATATTATTTCATCCAGAAGTTATAAATACATTAAAAAATCGACCATAAATACGGCAAATATGCAGAACGAAAATGCGGGCGCAAAGAGTTTCCGTGTGCAAAGAGTTTCCGTGCGCAAAGTTAAACTTTGCGCACTCATTTGCATGCGCAAAGTAAGTACTTTGCGCACGCAAGTGGAAAAAATGTTTTTTTTCTGACTGATGAAGCAGACATAAATGATATGCTATGTATGTAAAAGCTAATAATAACTAATAACAAAAATAAATAAGTTATTTTCATTTAATTAAAAAAAAAATGGTATAACTTTAAAATTTTAACACACAAATTTAAATTAAAATTGAAAAATGAAGTTAACTTTTATTTCAAACTTTTTTGACCTCTCAGAGTATTATTTTTACGTTTTACTTCAAATAAGAACAAATATATTTAACACTGTAGTTAGATTTTAAAAACATATGGTTTTGTTAATTATTGACCATCGTATTTAAAGTATCGCTATCGAATGTGTGCTTTTGGATACAGAGCATTGAAACTAGTAAGGCATCACGTCTACGGTAAATATATTTTTTTCTGTTTTATCAAAAATAAAAAATTAAAATTTTTTGTTTTTAATAAAAATTGTAAAATGGGTGGTAATTGAATGACTCTTAGTGATGAAAACAAGAAAAATCACAATTTCTTAAATATTTATTTTTGTATTTCTCTATTTTTTGTCATTTTGTAATGGGCCCAACACTTATTTCTAGCAGCGTTCTCTAACACCTTTTTGCTATATTTTACTTTCCAATCGACATTTTTAAAATTATTTTTTAAATTAGCTGCATAACAACAGTCATTTTTGATGACAATTAACAGCAAACCATCAGTACCAACTTAAAAAAAAAATATAAATTAAGATTCTCTCTGACCATCACCTTGGTGGCTTAGATGGTAAAAATACAAGGTTTTAAAAGGTGTTTATAAAAAATATTTGTGAATGCCAGCTTTAGTGTAAAAATCCTAAAAAAGCAGTTGATTTCTACCAAAAAGTAAGGGGAATATAGTAAAAATGAGGTTAGTTTGATTTTTAAATTTCATGATGAATATCTCGAAAACAAAACGTTACCGAAAAAATATTTTTTTAGATTCGTAATCAGCACCCCAAAAAACCCCCGCATACCAAATTTGGTCAAAATCGGAGAGGAGGCAACTTATTACCGATTTTTTTTAACACCTAATCCATTTTGGAAAAATGATATCTCAAAAGGTTGGTACAAGAATGTTCCTATAGGAATCAACGACATTCTTAAGTGAACAAAAATATCAGCTAAAAAAATTAGTTTGGACGTCAAAAACAAAAAAACTACTAATCATTCTCATCGCTGCAGCACAGTGTCAAATTTAGCTAAAGCGGGTGTTTACAACTTAACAGTGATCATCATCAAAATCTTTGAGGTAGATCTTTGTAGAGAGGTAGAGTTGCGTTAATTCTAGTCCTTGAGTTCGTTGGTGCAAATACTGAGCCCCACGGTGCCTAAGCCATAAGGTGGTGAAAACTGAGAGAGCGACCATCTACAGTACCTGATATAAGTCGATTGGAAACATAACTAAAAAACTAAGGAAAAATTAGGTATTAGAGCAGAGGAAGAGAGTTTGCTTAAAGGTGCATTATATCAGAACTGGTCAGTTGTGTAAAAAAATGAAAAAAGATCTGGTGTTAATCTTTTGTGACCGAATTCGCACTGTTTATTCTAAATAATTTTCTAATTTTTTTACTAATTTAAAATTTTGAAATACACCAATTTATTCATTTTCTTGCAAAAAAACTGGAACAAGAGGTGTTGTTGTGTAGCAAGCTGGGAGAGTTTTGGATCCTTTTTTAGGTTGTACACATGCGGCTTCTCGGTTCTCTATAAAAATTTTTGTCTTTTAAAAAATCAAAAAGAACTTAGCTAAAGTAGGTGCAAGTTCAAAGACACAATTTTTAAGCCCAAAGTTTTTTTTTGTATCAAGAAAAGAAGAGATTCGCCTGATTTGCTTGACTCTTAATATGATTTCGGTCATTTGGTGAAGGAACTACTGTAAAAGGTAACCTAAGACAAGGATTATGGGTAATATTGGCAGAACTTAGGCGTAGCTATTTGCCAGACTCAGAGTCTCTGAGATTTTGTTTACCCCTTCCTTTAAAATTTAACCTTCTTTCTGGACATTTTAGCTTTAAAAAAAAAGACAATTATACTTTCTTTGGCGTTAAAATAGCCCCAAACAAGGATGGGTCGTAAATTATCGTCAACAAAACAAAACACAACAAAGGGATTTATTACAAGATAGAATTTAATTTGATTTAGTTTAACCCAATTCTAAAACTTATATCTTACTAACAATATATGCACTTCCCATTAAACACGCGTCCACTGACCCTTTAATGATAAGACCGAGTAATTTGTCTTCGTTATTATTACAGCGGTGCCATTATTGTGCTCGGCCATATTGTTGTCCGCTCTCGATGTGACAATGTGATAAAGACGTTAATAACTGGCTATGCAAATTTTCCCAACAAATTGTCTGACCGCATCAAATTGTCATGCAAGTAATTTCCTTTATGATAGCAATTACAGCGAAGTTTTGGCAAACTTGAAGTGCTATTGATTAAGTTATTCATTTGAAAAGCATGTAGAGGGACAACGTATGTACAGATTGTAAACATGTTACTCCGGTCAATCTAGACATTCAAGGGTACATAAATTTACATCAAGCTGAAAGTGAGAAAAATTGTTTAAAACATAATTAAAAATAACATTTTAAAATTCCCCATCGTTCCGGTACGTGAAAAAAAGTAACTCAGGGTCAAGGGTAAAAAAGGGTTTTTTGCGATTTTCTTCAAAACGGTAAGTTTTATCGTAAAATTAACCCTAACAACCCATGCTGGGCGAGTATTGGCTTTCTTTGGCCGCCATAAAGGAGATTCCCCTCACTACTTTAAATGAGTAGGATGGGCAGCGTACTGAGTGAGGAGTTCCCTTTAGGAGGTAGCACAACGGGCCTACTGAGGTCTAGGTGCAGTAATGTGTATCACCCTCCGCAGATCAGATACCCCTAACAATAATTGTAGACCCCAAAATTATCTATAAAAAAGTATCAATAATTTTTTTCCTAAAAGCCACTTTTCCTGTAATAACACGATTCAAAAAGTTGTATAGTCTGTCTCAAAGTATATCGCTATGAGTATTGACGATTAGGTATATAAATATTTCGGCTAATATTTTAGTGGCAGTGTTGAATAACCGTTTTTACTGTGCGTTTCCAAAAAGTTGTTTTACGAGACTATAACTATGTCGCGTCGAAATCATTTGTCATTAGATGCAAAACAGGTTGTGAAAAATGTGTATGAAACTTTAATCAGTAGAGGACTAATTAAACAAAAAGCTTTGAAAGAAACCGGTCTACTTACAGAAACTCCAATATCATCAATAAGTGATATTATTATTAGTGACGAATTAAACAAAAGAAAAAAAAAGTATTGATTTTCAATCTCACCGTATAGACAATAGTGATCAAAACCCAATAAGAAGGAAAATAGATTGTCTTTATAAAAGCGAAGTTGTTCCTACTTTGGATAAACTGAAAAAGAAGCTAGACGAAGACGAAACCAATATAAATATTAGCCGTGCCACCCTCCATAGAGTTGTTTGTAAAATGGGATTTAAATACCGCAAAATAGACTAGACAAGTAGTAATAGAATCGCACAAATTACGCACTTGGAGATTTAGTTACCTTTAAGAAATTAAAATATATAGGTTAGAAAACAGATCCATAATTTACCTTGATGAAACATAGTTCAATACACACGACACAGTATCCAAAGGATCGGTTGATTCCAGTCAAAACTTTCAGATGAAAGCCCCTTTAAATAAAGGGAAACGCATTACCATAATACACGCTGGTTCAAAAGACGGATTTGTCCCAAACTGTTTGCCGTTGTCTGCAAAGAATTTTAAGGATTCTAGCTTGGATTATCATGAGGATACAAGTGCAGAACTTTTTAAAAACTGGTTTTATAATTATCTTTTAAAAATATTCCAAAAAACAGTGTTATTGTCATGGATAACGCAAGCTACCAAAGCCGTCTGCTACACAAAGCACCAGCTTCATCCAGTTTAAAAACTGAAATCCAGGAATATTTGTTAGAAAATGATATTTATTTTGATTTCAGTTACAAAAAAAGCTCAACTTTTAAAAGTCCTTAATTCGTATGCAATTAAAAACAATATGTATGTGATAATTTGACTGAACAGGCTGGGCTTACTGTCTTACGTCTTCCTCCGTATCACTGTACGTTTACCCCATAGTGCATTTGTGGAACCAAGTAAAATCAAAGATCAGAGCAGAAAACGTTACACCTACTTTAAGAGTGTTATATATTTGATAAAAAATGTAATTACTAACATACCAGTTGAGAGCTGAAAAAATTCAGTACAGCACATTATAAAAATTGAGGACTCTTACATTTCTATACAAAACAGCATAAATCCTATTGTAATTAATCTTAATAATGACTCTGATAGTAAAACAGAATTAGATTTATAAATTTAGATTAAAAATATAATTATGTATAGATAATATATTTATAAATTTATTAAAACTTTGCATATATTTAATTTCTTAATGAAATTTTAAAATTATACCTACGTAAATAAACAATAAACTATAAATCTTTATATTATTAAAGTCCATCCCTAATGTTTTGTCCTTTAATACTTACTGATCCGCAGTTTTACTGTTGTCGGCAGGTATAATCCATAAATGAAGGCAAAAGCTAACACGGTATACTTTAAGACAAACTATAAGCGTCATTGTATGCATAAGTACGTCACGTATATACATCTTTGTAGCTGTAATATAGGTAAAAATATTTTTCTCTCGGTGATTGTTACTTACATTTAAAATATTAAATATACATGATTATAACTATGAGAATATCAAGTCCTCTCCTAAAAAAACTACCTGCTTGGATAAGTATCGATATGCATGTTTTGTTAAAAAGATTCGAAATAAAAAACAAGTGCAATTATCTTGTCTTCCTCCAACCTCAGTTGCTGCTCATCAACATCTTTTTCGGGTATATTACCAAGTTAAGGTGTGGCTTGGTTATCAGCTAGACCCAAAAGATTGGGGTTGGAAGTTGGTCGATAATACATAAGAACCAATTCAGACTTTACTCCCACCTGCGCTGGAAAAACTGCTAAACACAATTTTTGGCAACTGTAAAAAGGGATGCAGTGCTAAATGTGGTTGCAAAAAAGTTGGACTGTTTTGTTCTTTGGCATGCACGAATTGTCAAAGCCGCTCGTATTCTAATGTTAAATCGCCAACATCAGGGAATTCGTTCGACATCGCTATTGACGCAATTCACTTACACCCAGGATGAAGAAGAAGAAAGAGATCAAGAGGAAGAAGAAAAAGAAGAACTACAAAAAGAAGTAATTCAAGGTTATAAATCGGACGAATAAATTGTTCTACTGTTTTTTAATTTCTATCGCTTTTATCAATTTAAACCCATATGAATATCTGTTATTATGCAATCGTTTCCAATTAAACAAAATCACAATAGACATGTGGAATAGGCCTATTGGGGTAACCACGTTAAAAAATGCGCTAAGCACACTACCTCCGAGGTGGTCTGGAAACGTGTGCAAACAATGACGCTTACAACTTTTTGAATCGTTATATCTCAGAAACGGTGGCTTTTAGGAAAAAATTATTTATACCTTTTTTTATAAACAATTTCATGATCTACAATTTCTGTTTATTTTGTGATAAAACCGTTTTGAAAAAAAAAATCGAAAAAAAAATATTTTTTTACTTTTGCCTCGAGTAATTTTTTTTTCTACGCACCGGAACAATAGAAATTTTAAAATGTTATTTTTAATTATGTTTTAAACAATTCTACTCACTTTTAGCTTGATATAAATTTATGTACCTTCAATCCTATTTTTAATATAATTTGACCGGACTATGTATGGGATAACGAAAATGTGAATGTATGCATAACACTGGTTCTACTAAAAAGTTATTTTTTGGGGTAAATCTTTATGGGGTCATATCAAATACACACCTTTTAATTAGGTGAAAAAATTGCTAAGAAACAACTAAACTAACCAGATCATTGCGTTGTATGCACGATGTAGCTTTTGAAGCAAAGTAGTAGTAGGTCAATGAAACGCACTGTACAAGGTTTTTCCCTATAATTTAGCATGCTTTTAAAGGTATTATTTAAAGGAATACAAAAAAGTTTTTAATACAAAAGTTTTAGAGTTTTTTATGAAGATTTTAAATATGATATTTAGAAAAATCACTGACGATCGGAAAATCAGAAACATTTTTTTAAAGTAACACCCTGTACTTTATTAAAAATATGAAGTCTTTGCGTTTTTCCCTTTTTAAAATATGTAAAATATATAAGCATAATGTGTTCATGCTCAGATTAGCAGTTTAGTATCAATTCGACTTTAAATTTTTATTTTATATGCAGTGGCGCACCCTTCCTTAGGTCTAATAAGCTGTGAAAGCCAAACAGAACTTCTATGTTGGATCCCGCTTGGCCAAGGATGATGACAGATAACAAAATAAATAAACTGTTATAAAATAAACAACACAAGTGCATACACGTTATTGTAGTAGCAGTGGGTAATATTTTTTTCTTTGGTTACAAATATTTGTTTTGTTATCTGTCGTCATCCTTGGCCAAGCGGGATCCAACATAAATTACTCTCAATTCTATTCTATTTTTCATCAGTTGTTTTTCTAAATGTCATATCTATGATGATCTATGTTAAATAACTATGTACAAATATTTTTGATTACTTTGACATTCCACATTTCTGCTCCAAGACCAAGATCACGAGTTCAGCTGAGTGATCGTAGCAGTTTTTTACACTTTTTGCCAAATTTATATAAAAATTAAGGATATACAAGTTATTAACTATAATTCCAAGTTTATTAATCCGTTACTAAATTTAAATCGGACAATTACAGATAATTACGACAAGTGGTCTAAAATATCACTGCAAAATATTTTAACTGGAATTAAAAAAAAAACTTATTGTCAAACAGCGTTTGCCTTATTACTAAACAACATATTTATTTTTCAAAAAAACGGTTTTTAAATTTTTAAAAGGTCCAAGTTATTTTTTAAGAAATAGATAATTTTAGCAGTTTTTCCGATTTTTCTTTAAAAATCATTTTGTTAAAAAAATAAACAAAAAAATGATGTTTTTATAGGTTTTCCATATCAAAAACACTAAAAAGCAAACTCTTCTACACAATTTGGGTTTGGATGATGCACCACTTCTTAAAAGATGTTAGTGCTGCTTTGCCTATAAATTTAAGGCATCAAAATAGCTTTAATTTTAGTTTGTAAATTGTGCTATAAGTATAGTTGCTAATAGTAATTATTAAACAAATAGAAAGGGTATATCAGGTAACACTTTTGTTGGCATGCAAATTATCAAGAAAATTCCTAAAAGTAACACAGTACAAATAATACAAAAAACTAATTTAAAAACATACCTTCGTAAGCAAAGAAATCTCCAGGAAGTTTTTAATACAACTGATTTGATACGAAAGCTCACTAACACTAAATATATTTATAATATTTTCGTTTTTAATATTTTAAATATCTTTCTTTGTACAAGGTTTTCCCGTATAATTGCGCACCCCTTTAAAATCTTTATTTTTATAGATAGAAAAAAATAGTTTATATGAAAGTTGCAGGATTTTTCATGAAGATTTTATGGTGTAAAATAGAAAAACAAATGATGATCGGAAAATTCAAATTCTCTATCCCTAATATATATATATTTTAAATAATATATTATATTATATTAAAATTATAAATTATTAATATATATATTATTATATATATATATATATATATATATATATATATATATATATATATATATATATATATATAATTATCTTATGTTCGGATAAACGAGTTGCAAGTTATTTGAATTTAAAATCTGTTCTTATAAGCCATAGTTAGCCATGGATACAACCCAAAGTTTGGCAAAGTTAAGTCGCGTTAGCCATGGTTCGTCTTGGAAACTAAACAAAAATATAAATATTTGACAGAAGTCAATTTTGGGTTGTATCCATGGCTAACTATGGCTTATAAGAACATATTTTAAATTCAAATAACTTGCAACTCGTTTATCCGAACATAGATAAGTTATATATATTTGAAAAGAGGAAGATTAGCAGAATTAGAATTTTCAATCATATACAGGGTGTTCCATTTAAAATAACGATGTTGATAGTGATTTGTTAATTTTTCGATCATCATTTGTTTTTCTATCTTACACCATGAAAATCTTCATGAAAAATCCTGCAACTTTCATATAAACTATTTTTTTCTATCTATAAAAATAAAGATTTTAAAGGGGTGCGCAATTATACGGGAAAACCCTGTACATAACTTAATACATGATTGTAAAACATAAACTAATTAAACTTATAGAGTTTTTTTATTCTTTGCCTTATTGTTAAATAGAAATTATATAAATAATAATTTTCATAATTTTACTTTTTTTTATAATTTTTGCATAATTAAATATTTCTATTAGGGTCATAAAATGAATAAAGGTCAAAGTTTATTTTATTACAAACATATGTTTGTGTGCAATAATAATTACTATTATTCAAAAGGTAATATAACCAAATAGATCAGGAGAGTAGGAAAAATAGGAATTAAAAATACTATTTATGATTAACAAAAAATCACCTTATCATACAGATGTATCTTTCTATGATTTAAATAAAGTACGGACAATCGTTATTAAAAAGACCATTTATAATATTGTTTTATATAAGTTTTAAAGAATTGTTTTTGTATTGGTATAAAAAAGTCGGCGATAAAAACGATGCAAGTCCTTTTATGGTCCAAAATAAGCCAATAATGCTAATGTTTACTGCTGATAGGTTACCAGTCATGATGTTGCATGATTTCTGGAGAATTGTCTATAATTTGTAGTTTTAGTTATCCTGTCCTGTGATTTATTCTTAAGATAAAAAAAACATTATTGTAATTAAAAAAAAAAAAAGACTGACGTGGATAACGCAGTTAAAAAAAAGCGAGCCAAAGAAAGCAGTTGCTGAAGAAAAATAAATATAAAAAAAAACTTCTGATTTAATGGGGTATAGGTGTTTTAGGAAATATTTTACCAGTGTAAAACTTTATTCCAGAAAATTCTTTAATAAATCTGCAGAAGTTTAAAATGCACTTTATTTGAACTTACCTATTTTGACACATTTAGTGTTTCCAAGCAAATTCTTCAATCGCAATTAAATTTTAAATACTTTAAATGCAAAAATCTGTTTAATAATAAGTATAGTTGTTTTAAAACGTAGTCTTATATAAAATTTAGAAAAAATGCAGGACACAAACTTCACATTAAGCGAAAAATTTCGCAGATTGTCTTTTTTTTAAAAAAGTATAACTTTTATTTAAAAACGACATTCCATATATTTTTATTAAGTTCTATTTATCTCAACTTTTTATTTTCTTTTTAAGTGTTACATACGCGCAGCACAACACATAATATGTATGAATTAATCCAATATTTTTTTTAGCAAATAATACCTTTTATCGAAACTATTTTCGTGGTGAAAAATCTACAATAACAAAAGGTATTTGAATGATAAGCATATCTAAGCAGACAATAAGTAATTAAAAAAAAAATAAATAAATAAACAGAAATATGGTTAAAAAAATGTTGGTATTAATTGAAAACACATTGTTAAATTAGAAAAAAAATTGTATAACAAAATATAACTTATTCTAATTTCCTACGATACTTTTCATAAAAAAAGTGATTTTATGTTTTAGCAAATAGATTTCAAAGTGCATACTATCTCATCGCTTTTTAAAATTTTAGTTAAAAATTGTTAAACTTAAATTGAATCAAAGAAAATTCTTCTTTATTCCTTAATGGACCAATGGAATACTTCAAAGTGACTATATAAGGTTTAAATTAAACTAGTAAAAAGAAAATAATGTTAAATCGGTTGACGTCAGCTTTTCCCTTTAATCTTCTTTTCCTAATGAATGAACGTAAGCAATTTTAAAATAGCTCCGCAAAGTTGAGTTAGTTGAGTTGCAGTTGTATAGATGCATTCAGGTCGACATTAATATATCGTTTTGCTATTGTGGAATTTGTTTAGTTTTTTTCTAAGATTAATTGTTTAATACCTTAATATTTTCTAACCACCTAGTAACTTCATATAGTGCGAAACTCTAACTTGAAGTAAATGCAACAAATAAAAATAAGCTATTTTTGGAAATATTGCTTGGACTTATCGATTAATATATTAAGTCGCGCTTTTTTTATAAAAAATATTTTCGAATTCGAAATTTAATGTATGATGTTATTAATTTTTTTTTTGAAACCCCAGTTTTTAGTAAGAATATTTTTAAAGCGCAAGTTATATGAAACCGATTAATTATATTTTTTTTTAGATTCGTTTGCAAGATATTAAATAAGAAAAATTACCTTTAAGAATAAACCATATTTTTTATACTGATAATGTTTCTTTAATATAATGACATGCTGAAAATATGGGGTAAAGAATTTATGACCCTCGCGAATAGATACCGCATGTCTAAATTTTAACATTTCAAATATATCTTCATATGACTCACACCCAATGAAGTAAAATGTCATTGCGAACAAAAAAGATCCTATAAAACTCTTTAATATCGGTATTCCAAACTATTGTAACTGGATGACAATTGTCATATGTTTAGGTTTCTGACATACGATCAAGAATAAAAAAGTTGTTCTTTTTCGATTTTCTATACGGCTCTGCAGCTTTTTTTTTAATTTGAAATATACAGAGTGTGTTCTAAATAAGTTTTAAGGAATTCTTATAAAACAGAAAAGAAACTTAATTAATAATAATAAGATATTTTTTTTGATTTGTGAATATAAAAGTACTATAGTTGCCACAACAAAAAAGCCCCAAAAACTAAAATGATTTCTTTTATGTGATGACAATTTATTTTATTACATATTAAACCATTTGATTAACTGTAGTGTATATTAACTACAAAAAGTAGGGAGAGGCAACTACACTTCCCGACCATAAAATCCGGATAATATTAATTTCAGTTATTTTGATTTGTTAAATTATTCGCCGATTTTAGTAAATTTTAGCTCCCAAAAAATACTGATGGCTTGATCATCATACGAAAAGAAACAGAAGTTACTTTTTTCCTTAAATATCTAACGTCCTATAAAAAAATTGAGCGGTTAACTAATTTTCGAGGCCTTTTATTAAAATAAATATAAATGCTTCTTTAGAAACCTTATATTTTAAACGTAGTCTAAATCGTCCCATCTCTCTCCGGTAAGTTTCAGTTATTACTTAAAAAAAAACCAGAACAAATTGCAACAGGGACTTATATCTAATGAGGGCAAAAGGCCAAATTTAAAAAACTATGTTTATTGGAGCAGTGGTCAAAGAAGCAATATACCTGGATACCTGCTTGGCAACGAGAGTGCCTAAGTTAGTTCTGGCTGGTTTTGGATTGGGGCTATTATCTCGTCGGAGCTGTTTTTCACTGGGGCTATTGGACCTGGCATAATAGTCCCTCTATAGTTTACGAGTTCCAAGTTCCCCTCCAGCAAGTATCACATATGGCTTCTATAAGCGATTTTGTGTGTAGCCAAAAATATGATATACGAAATAAAGAAACTTTGCATTTCGTGCAAAATTTTATTAAAATTAGTATCTTAGCAAAGCGTTTTCGCTAAAAATTATAATCAGTGCTTTTTACCAAAAGCGCGTTGCTAGAATACTAAGTTTAATAAAATTTTGCACAAAATACTAAGTTTCTTAATTTCCTACATTCTTACGTGCACAATCAATTTTCATTTGAAAATATAATTTTTGTCATGATATACTATTGAGATAGACTTTTCACGTTATTTAAATAATTTATAAAATTGTTTATGGTTATTTGTTACCAAATTCAAAGTAACAGAAATGTTTTCTGAAAATGCATTTGATTGAATTATACGTTTTCAACAAAAGGGAAAGAAGAAGCCTTATTAAGCTATCTACTAGAAATAATAAAATTATAATAATAATTTAATAATAGTTTATTGCTTGGTTCAGGAGCTTAGTTAAATTGTTTGTTTTCTAGTAAATATTTAAAATACTAAAGCAACAAAAAATGCCGTATGTTATATCCTTCTTTCTTTATCAAATAATCCCACTGTCAAATATTAGTAAAAGCCCCTTACGCAGTATAAAAAGAATTACCGAAAATTTTACTTTAGCAATAAATGAAATTCTTCAAAGGGCCTTTATTGCCTTTAAATTGAGATAGTAGACTGAAACGTTAAATCGACTGGCTTCGGCCTTTTATATAATCTTCTTTTCCTAATGATTGAATGTTGTGTAAGCAATTTTAAAAAACCTTTAAAAATAAATGGGGATGACGATGCACACACAAAATATTAATGTACTTTATAAAGAAACTACAACGTTTAAAGGGTTTTATTGTTTCATACGTTTAATTGACCCTAAAATCTAAAAAAACCGCGAAGTTCTTCCATTTAAGATGATTTAAGGGGGTACATTTTTAAGACAGGGCAAAATGTGACCACTTTTTAGTTTTTTAATTTTAACTCAAATTGTATACAATTTTTAGGCACATACTTTAACAGAGTAGTTGTTTAAAATTAAATTTCCTATCAAAGCATTACCTTCTAAAGCCCAAAGAATTTTATTGACAAAATATTTTTTAAAGAACAAAGCAAAAAACAACGATTGCAGCGCTCGCTGTGGTCAAATTTTCGTTAAATCATGCTTGATTTAAATGTAAACAATTAGATAAAACATTAAAAATGGAGCATAATAGTTGTTGTAAAGTGTTGAATGGAAGAATACTGGCAGAAATACTAACTGCAAATTTTATACATTTCCGGGACTTAAAACAAGGACTTACATGTCGTGGTTTACCCGTGTCAGGTAATAAAAATGTCTTAGTTAAGGTTAGTTAATTCATAAATAGCCTGCAAATTAAGAGGATTTTTTTGCTTACCTGAGTACGATGCCTCAATGGCTAAATAGGTATCACTTTTGCCCAGCAACACGAAGGTTCCGACTTTGATTCTACAAAACTTCAATTACTTTTTCTATTAAAAACAAACTATTTTATACTTATTTTCTTTGCTTTAAAATTGTTTATTCACTATTGATATTGCACTTCACTTTTACAGTGCTGACCAGGTTTATATATATTTATTTACGAAAAATAAATACATTTTATACGTAATCTTACAGATCTCCCACAGCTTTGAAGCATAATCGCACACCCTGCCAATAGATATTGCTTTACAAAAAAAATCCATTATCATGTTCTTTAAAACGATTTTCGGTAACAGTCGTTAGGTTTTGTAGCAACCAGGATATGGTTTTACAATTTGGCGATTATCATTGCTTTTTTTAATTTTAACATCTTTTTAACTTTATCCTTTATATTTTTTTGACTTTTAAAACAGTGCCCGAGAAAAGTGTGTTAAATAAACTGTAACTGAGATATTAAAAAAAAATTCTGGTCTTTGCTGTTTTTTCTAAAATTTTAAATAATAATCAATAATAAACTACTTTTACTTATTTTTGCCACCCTTACACCACTGTTACACCAGGAAATTTTTCATTAGCGATGTGCAGTCAATAAAAGAAAGGAAGGTCCTATTGACCCCTCTGAATTTCCAGATTGCCGGAAACAAAAAAGACAAAACCCCTCAAAAATCTAAAAATTTTTAAAAACTTAAAAATTTTATCAATGTTTCGGAGGCAAGTCTGGCACAGTTGTCTAGATAAACCTAAATAAAAAAATAGAAACAAAAACCAAATATTTTAGAAATTTTGGTTTTAAATTTTTTTTAGCACTTTTTTTTATTTAACGTTTTTTCAAACAAGTTTTCTTTGCTAAAATACTAGAAACATTCCAGTTAATTACCTGGTTGTTATCAAATACTTGTTGAAATTTTGTGTTTTTAGTGTATGTTATATGTTCTTTTATGCGTTTGGCTTATGGTCTGGAAGTTTCACCATAATTTTATATAATATATATATATATATATATATATATATATATATATATATATATATATATATATATATATATATATATATATATTATATATATATATATATATATATATATTCATAAAGAGTACATACAAAGGGCAAATAAAAAAAATTGGCTAAAGTCCATATTTTTGTTAAGAACCAATCGAAAAATTTAATAAAATATGTAAACATGTAGATAATAACGTACAATATAAAATGGGATTAACTAATATTTGTCGTAGATACTATTTGTGTGGGAATGGTTCTCATTCCAGGCAGGGTATCATGTTAATTACATACAAAGTATTTTAATTAGAACGACAAAAAACTTTTATTAGGTTAATATGTCTATATATACAATGTTTACATATGTGCCAATGAAATTATTTTCTTAAAGTTATGGCTACAAAAATAAATGTCTCTTTTCTGCCAAACTTGACTGCTTATAAGCAGGAGATAAATATTTGCAGGATTTTTCCGCAGCAGCTTATCTTATCGTGTCTTAAAGGCATTAAACTGGATAATACCTTTAAAGTCCCAATAAGATAATATGTGACAGTTTTGTGTAAGAAATTTTCGCATTATCCTGTGCTTATTTTTTAGTACAATATTGTACCAAAAATAGCATTTAATATGCTTATTTTAAAATAAGGACATCAAATCATTTATTAAAGGTTAAATAACATTTGGTATAGTAATCTTACAATCACAAATACTTTTAGAAAACAGAAAGTATAATAAGGTAAACGCACCGGAAATAAGGCAGTCCGGGCTTAGCAGAACAAAGGGGGGTTCTGAAGGCCGGTGATGGACTATTCCACGAGAGGGTGATACTTCAGTACCAAACTATGTGGGTCAGTAATCTGCTTTATACTAGTTTCTGCAAGTAGTGAAGTCTTCCACAAGTTCAATTGCTCCAAAATTGTCCCCAAATATTATAATGCCTCATATGGTACGCGAGGTATAATGTGCCAAGTGGTGTACTATTATAATCGTAAATATGTGTCAATATTAAAGAAGTTTTCAGCATTAATTACAAAAAAGCTAAAAAATCCCCTATTTAAATAAAAGATAAATGTCTATTAAAAAGGAAACTAAACAGCCAAATGGCTTAAATGAAAAACCGGAGAAGAAGTCTAAGATATATCAAAAGCAATGGTCTGACATTCCCCAAGGAGACCAAGAACCTTGTTTTCGTCACATTAAAGAAACGAAAAAAGGTTGCTCGTAGACCCATCGTGAAGAAATTTGAACTTTTAATAATTTTGTATATTCTCATATATTTTTAAATTTTAATAAAAGTTTAGTAAGGATAAGTGCAATTTCAGGAGAACACTTTTAGGATGACGGCCGGTATGGCATTCAGCAGGCACACAAAAAAAAAGTTCTAAACCAGATATGTAAAGTACCTTCCGGTATGTTTTTCGGTGCGCTAAAAACGAATCCGAAGTCAAAAATTACCCGTCACCTTAGATTTTGCCCCAGCAACCCCCTGAAGGGTCAAAATTATATTCATTTGGAAAATATATCTAAGGGTGATGGGTGAATTCTAACTTCATATTCGTTTTTAACGAATGAATAAAATTTTGACCCTTCCAGGAGGTGCTGGGGGGTTGCTGGGGCAAAGTCTAAGGGTGATGGGTAAATTTTGACTTTGGATTCGTTTTTAGCGCACCGAAAAACATACGAAGGTACTTCACCTATTTGGTTCAGAACTTTTATTTGTGTGCCTGTGTGAGGTTTGATATTTGTTAAGAAACTTTGATGAAGAAAAAAAAATTAACGAGGCAATTAGAAGTAGAATGGTAACAATATTTTAGTTGAAATACATAAATAATTTTGTTTTAAAGACTGGGAGAAAAACAAGTTACTATCAAATTTAAAAAAATGTAAAAAAATATTTTTTAATAAGAACCTAATAATTACATAGGAAAAACCTTTTTGCGACTTTTTTTAAATTGTATATGCCATAACATATTTTTGCTTAGTTTAATTTACTTATTTTTTCTTGTATAAAATCGCCACTTATTGGGTGACTGTTTCTAAGTATCTTTAAAATATGGATTCCTTGTTTATTTTTAAGGTTAAAGAGTTTAAGCTTTTTGTAGAGTTAATTCTTTTTGGCAAATATTATATAATTTAATATTTAAAAAAAAAACTTAATTAAGTTTCTTATGTTACTCAGTTATAAATAATTGTTAAAACTTTTATTTAACAAACACCATAGATTAAATTTTTACATATTATTCGTAATGTTGTTTTTTTATAAATACCATATAACATTGTACATTTATATAATTAAAAATTTTTTAAGCAGCCTAACCACATTGACCTATAATATTTTAAAAATCAATATTTACCACCACTATTTGTTATTCACACTGCAAATAAAATTTATTTTAATATTATAAATCACTTTGATATTACATTGTTTGTGTGAAAAACAAAACATATACGAAAACCTACATATTATACATTGTGTAAAATCCGGTCGCGGTTTGTAAAGCCTGCTCTGACGTATTTTGTTTTGAACCAATAAAATATGCATAGCAATAAGTTAACAATAAACTCAAATATAATATTTTTGATTAAAATGTAAATGTTTTTAACGACCATAAATAGGATATTATTGATTTGTAGAATAATATTTAAAAAACCTAATTTGATGTACTTGACTAATAAATATTGATCGCAGCTTTTTAAACAATTTCTATATGATAAGATAAGTTTATTACGTAAACAATAATATAAAGAATAGTTATTGACACAAAAATAACCAGTCTTTATAATTTATTATATCATTGCTAATGTTAAAAATCACAAGCATCGCAGGGGCATAATTATTATGTTTTAAATTTTACTATTAAAACAGGACAAAAATAGAATATAATTTTAATAACATAATGCAACCTGTTTGACAAAGCAACATACTGGTGCTTGGATTGGACTGCTTGGATGAGGGTTAAACAACCCCGGTTGGCCCTAATACTAGTCAATCAGCCAGCTCTCACCTTTCCAGAAACACGTTGCGAGATAGCAACGTGAGCTTTCCCGGACTTCGTCGGTAAAACTCCTGAATAGTCGGGCTCTGCTGGCTTCAGAAATTTCGATTTTTTCCAAATATAAATTTTTAAATGTTTAAAGGCACAAAAAATTGCGGTCAAATCAAAGACTGCTACTGGTATTACACATAACCGTTTTATTTTAGTTTTGACGCTTTCTGCTGCGTACGCATACTGCTTCCGCCATTGGAAAATCTAGCCCTAGAAGAGGGGCCCCAATAATTGGTCGTGAGTATCATCTTTATCGCCGAGGGGTAAAATTAGTTGATACAACACGGCCAACCGCCCTTTCTGGAAAAATATATGTAGCTTTTCATCGCGTAACTTGACTGGTCGGACATCAAACAGAAACTGAAACTGGTTATAAATATATAAGTTTTGTATTTTGTTACATAACCAGTAACTAGGATAAAGAATATTTTTTCACCAAATCATATAAATATATTTTACGTCAATATGATCTTATTAAAAGTATTTATTTTATAACGAAAATCTGTAAATCTGCAAGCAAAATATTTCGTATCTTGATTTAAACAAAATACGAAAAATTACGTTTTTACCGTTATCTACATTTTATGAAGACCATAACAATCTGGAATGTGACGGACTGCAAGAAACCAAGAAGGCTTTGATGAAAATTTAATTTTTTCTTTTTAGATGTTGTTGTCGGTCGCTTCTTAGACTTGTATTTACAACTTTAGATGTTGTCATTACGTACACAACATAGACAAACAACGAGACGAGCAACTAAATGTAAATAAATTATCCGAGAGAGAGACAGATGTTATGTTTTCTTTGTCTGTCTTCAAGGAAAGCGAACGCAGATGGCGCCCGAGGCGGATCCTCGGCATTGCCCGCAGTAGATATGCTAACCGACTTCTGGCCCAATAAGGGTAGTTTTCCCATAAGAAATACATGGGGAAAATTTCAGGTCCATTCTGCAATTTTAGTGCCATCTTCAACCCTTACTCAAAATAAGGTTAGTTTTTGTAGAGTGGTAGATAGGGGTGTTTTTGTTCATCATCATACTTTGAAACCATCAGGGCAATTTTGGTCATCGACATTGAACCGTAAATAATTAGATTACATCACTGAAAATTAAATAAATAACCTGCTGCAGGATTCGAACCGCCGTCCTATTGCTTCAAAGTCCACTGTGCTGCCATTGCACCACGGAGAATATTAGATATTTTTGAAATAGATGTATAGTAGAAGTGACGTAAATAATTAAATAAATAAATAAATAACCTAGCAGATTTGAACCACCTAGCGCCTCGTCTGATTTCAACGCCTTATACCTGAACCGGCATATAAATAGTATTGGTTAAATTGCGTATATGAAGAGACAAAATAAATACTTAGGAACTTAGGTACTACTTTAGAGCACCTGATGTGTTAAAAAAT
>JAHBCN010004287.1:65811-77183 GCA_019359885.1 Listronotus oregonensis | reverse complement strand
CAGCCTAGGGAAATTTTTTCCCGTCTTTTTTACGTAAAAACGTTGCGAAAACTACTCAGTATCTCTTGCCAAATCTGATATTTTTGTTTCCAAGTAATTCCACTTCTCTAAGTCGGTGTCTCGCAGTTTTTTGAGTGAGTCGCGCGGTCGACCGTGCAAAATTTTTCAAAAAAAAACCCATCGGGGATGTGGCTATTTTAAAAACTATACGGCAGGTGGTCTTCTATTGGATTTAGATTATTTGAAAATGGTGAAAAAGTGACTGAAACTACTTTCCGAATTATGGAAGTGTACCGATGTTTTGTAGTGCTAAAATAATGTAAATTTACTAAAAAATCAATGTTAAACATGTATTTTTGATACAAACAAAATAAATTAGCTTTATCTGCGAAAATTGAAGGAGTTCTGCCAGTTAGAAATTTGACACTTTAATTAAAAGCTGCAAATTAATTAAATTAAATAAAATATAAAGCAAACGGTAAATGTGTGGTGAAACCATAGTGAGATTATTATATTTTTACAAAGAAACTGTGACTGAAAAAATTAAATTTATTTGTTAAAAGCATTGTGACAAGGTGACCTGTTTTGACCACCTGTCAGACTGAAAATGCTTAAAATTCCTGGATATAGAGCTCAGAAATACTTAAGAAGAACTCCGTTTTAACAATTTGTAAGAAATACCTACTTTAAATAAATGCAACAACAGCTTTTTAAAATAGTACACAACTTTGAGTCGACAATGTGATTCAACTAACCTTACAAAAACTTATTAACTCAGGATAATTTGTAGATAAACTTGAACTAATAAGAATTAAATCGATAAAACCATAACTAAAGATCGCAATTAAATAATTCAGTAAGTAAAATAGAACAAAATGTCTAAAAGGTACTGTCATACCTACAAAATAGACTACTGTACTCATCGTTAATTTAATGAATTAAAATTTAAAAGCAATAACTTGATGTGACTTAAAAAATATTTCACAATATGTCTTTTTAATTGAACCAGACACATAAAGTCTTTCCCATAATTTTTACAACAAAATACCAGGTCATGTCACCTGACCAACTACCTAGCCCACGCTGCTTATTCAAAAATTGTTGCCAAGAATTATTTTCAATTTATTTCATCCAATTGTTTGATACTGACGGCAATATTAAGCTGTATGTTCCTAGATTGAACGGACCTTATGCAAAAATTATTTTCATTTGCTGTACCGATGCCAACGTTACAATACTTTGAATAAAAAGTGCATATTTTGGACCCAGATATTATGCACTAACTATTTAAACTATTTTAAAGTAGCGTTTTGGAATTATGGCGGACAAAGCGCATCAAAAACGAAAATCTTTCGGTCGAAGTGCATCTACAGAAAGTACTGAATATTCCTTGACTATGGGGCGGTCGGTGCGTAGAAAAAAACCCAAAGAACGATGGTTGCTGACAAGAAAAACTTGGAAGTACATGGCTGATGCCGGCAGGAAGCTTATTCCAGATGGAGCCAGGAATTGTCCAGAAGATATTCCAAAAATTGAAGCTCACTTTCAAGAACTGTGCAAGAAAGAGCCTAAGTTTTTACTATGGAGGAAAAACTCATATCCAGGAGCTTTGGGTTTTCGAAAAAAACGAAAACAAGCTTCAAGAAAAGGCGGAAGTTGCCGGAAAGCTATGTCCGAAGGAGAAGTAGATATTTACAAGCCAGAACGTCCCAAAGATCTTGTTCTACAGCCGAAAATTCACGGAAAATTCGACATCAAGAAGATGCGGGAAGATTTTTTGAACACCCCATCTACTCCAACCTCTACAGACTTTAAAAACCATCCATTCTCGTCATCACCACAAGAGCAAGAGGTTGATCAAGACAAGCAATTGGTGATTATGCTTGAACAATATTTAAAGCTTTCCGACAATCCGGATGCTTCAAAAGCCAGTTCAAGCGATTTAAATTATCGAGAGTTGGTGGAAAAGCTCCAAAGGCATCTCACTTCAGGTTCTAGCTACCAGAACACACATTCTGGATATTCAGGTTTTGGCTACCATCCACGATCAACTTTATCTCCCTATAAAAATCAGCAACATGTGAATTTTCAAGGTGACCATGTGCAAAGAACGTTATCCGATACGTTGTCAAGGTACTTTAGTCAGTGTACAAACCGAGATAAAGTGATTTCAGATCTTCTTACTGATAGAAAAGCTCTGGAGAAGCTATATTTTGATCTCAGAAAGGCCAAGGGATTTAGAGGAAGTAGAGGAGGTACGGGATACGGCTCTCCAAGTGGATACCACTCGCCGTCGAGGAATTACGATAACGGTAGAGGTATTGGAAGTGGTTTTAGACACAAAAAAAGTGATGGAAGTTATGTTAAGCATCCTCCTCCATTAATTGAGGTAGAAAGTGAAACTATAGAAATTATTTTTACTGATCGACGTACTCAAACATTACCAATCCCTGAAAGTGTTCTTCAAGAATGCGAAAGTGAGTATAAGAAAAAGCAAGCGGAGGAAGAAGAAGAACGGCGAGATAAGGAAAGAGAACAGAAAGGTTATAGACGACGATCTAGCGTAGATAACGATGACGTGTCTCAGAGCGTCTCAGATACTATAAAAAGGTACCTCAGAATGGCGAGAAAAAAGAGCGTGGACTCGGAGAAAGCTATAGGATTTAAAAGGGTTAACTACGATAGAAACTTACGAAATATTAAAGCAAAAGGTGAAATAACTAAACCAGGTGATGATGACGGACTTAATAAAGGTTGTCAAACTAATGATGACTGGATTTTAACGTACAAGGACCTTAAAATGGCTGATGTGTATGAGGTGTCCGATGAGAGTCGAGTGTCTAGTGCGAGAAGTAGTGTAGACATTGGTGTATTTGAGGGGGAGGGCATTAAAAGTAGTCCGAGTAGTCCACCAAGTGCAAAAAGTGGAAGCCATGGTTTTCTGAGTCATCTGTTGCATGGAGGGAAACACGATCATAAAGAAAAAGGTTTGTTGTTTTTTTTTTCTATAGTAAAACCTAATTAAAGTTTTTTTTCAGTATTATCGCCTTACTTCGCCAATCAAATTAGAAGTTGTATTTCAACGTGGTAAATATTGGTGATGTGGAATTTCTTGATTAAATAAGTGTTACTTCATACACCGTAAACAAAAAGAATGGAAGAACTCACAATATTGTTATAACCACAAAGGTTTTTGAATAGTACTCAGACCCTTTGATTTAAATTTTTATTTTTACAGTTAAAAAAAATTCAGTTGTATACAGGGATGCTTAAAAAGTCGGGGCACACGTCAATTTTCTTAATATTTTTTTAATGCAATACTCCAAAGTTTACTAGATTTTTAAATTTGACTCAATATTTCGAATATTTTCTACTAATAGTTTGCAAAATTTAGGTATGTAATAACAACGAAAAAGTTCTACGAAGTAGAGTACCCAATTTATTGTTTCATTTGATGGTCATTGACATGTTGGCACTATCCGAAACATAAATAACTTTTTCGGACGTTCTCAATAACCTGTTTAGAAATATGTCAAATTTCATGTCATATTATTACTTTTAATATCTTTAAGTTAATTGGCTTATTTTTATACACTCTTTCTTTAAAATATCTCCACAAGAAAAAGTCAAGGGGTTTTAAATCAGGTAGGCGTGCTGGCCATTTTATATCTCCCCTTGTACCTGTCCCTCTATATGGGAAAACCTTGCTTAGGTGATCCCGTACCCGTAAGGGTAATAAAGCGGCCTGCATTTTAAAGACAATTATGACCTTAAAAAGATAGGTTCAATCAGATTGCAAAGATCAGAATACTCCTTAAAAATACGATATTACGGCCCTGTTTCAGAGCTCTCCAAGTAAAAATATGCAGATTTTAAAAAAAATTTCTTTACATGCACACTAAAACCCACTTACACAACAAATTTCAAGTTTCTACTCCCTCGAGAAGTGCCCTATATTTTTGATAATTCAATGAGTCACTCAGTCAGTTATTGGTAAAATTGGCGATTTTCAAAATCGAGTATCTTGGAGATCACTGAACCTATACTTTTTTAATTTTTCTTCAGGTAATTAGAATACCCATGTGAATTTACATACAAAATTTTATACCCTTCTGTGAAAAAAGACCAAAGATATTATAGGAAAAAAATAGATATTCTTGCAAATCCAAGTACATTTTATGAAAAAAAAACTGAAAATTTATTATAGTATCTTTTTGTACCAACATATTTTTTGTAAACATAAATTTGTATTTTTTGTGTCGCATGTACAGAACTCAAAAATACTTGCATAAGTGTTTATTAAAATAGCTCAAATTAAAACTTTACCATACGATGTTTAAGAAGACAAGTAGAACGTTACGTACTGTCAAAATATTTCATTGTTAGATAATTATTATTATTATCCCAAAAAAAATTAGTGTTTAATTTTATTCTGAATATAAAAAAATTGGTAATTTTCAAGCTTTTGGTCAATAAAATACATTTATTTAAGTTTAGTAATTTCTAGTGATTTGTTTTATATTTTACGTGTAAAGACAAATAAAAAGAGACTCTTAAAAGAATTAATTTTGGAGTTTTTAAATATTCTTTCAAAATTTTTGTAATAAATCAAAAAATTGACAATTTTATTTGTTTTTTTATTTTTTTTATGATATTTGACAACTCGAAAAAATTTCATCATGTTAAATTTACATCTCAAATAAAGTGGAGCCACACATCTAAACAATTACCAATTTTTTTTCATCAGACACGCATCCTGTGTGACACAGATGAGGCATCTTTAAGTTACTTTAAGTACTGTGGTTCGTTGGCTCTAAAAATTATTTTTTTTTTAAATTAAGGACAAGGACAAAGAATTATATTTTAAAATCAACGTGTTGTTGTCCTTTTTTTTATCTTGGAAGAATCTGCAAAGGCTTAAAGCTCAACTCCTAACGTAGGATCCAATTTGAAATACATAAAGGGTGTAAAGATTAGAAGGGGAAACATGCTTTCTTGCTTGAAAGAGTCACCCGAGCCTTTTTAAGCATTCTCAGGCTCTAAATAAAGTATGTTTAGACCAATTAAAGTCATTCTTAATTATTAAACTGCTCATAAAGCTAAATAACATACTTTTTTGCAAAATATAATTGTTCATAAGTAAGGGATGAAAATGGGTAGTCTTTTTTCGCTACAGAAAACATGTTCGTGTCTGTGAGGCATTAACTTGGACAATATAACTCCAAATTTAATATTAATTGAAGGTCCTGTAGAAGTGATATTTAGATGTTCTTATACTTAAACACATTCTTTTTTTTTAAATCAACACCACGATATTTCATAATCTTATCCGAAAAGCAACTGTGTTTTCATTAAAAAAAGCCTACAAAGAAAGATTTTAGTTTGTGAAAGAGATAGAATTGAATGAAGTCAAATGGTTGAATAGGAAAAGAGGGAATGTTTTACCGTTTATAGATCACATCTTTTCATTTCTCCATTGCCAAAACACGTTTGTGTGCAGAAGTATAATAATTAATTTAAGTTTTATTTATGGTTATAAATCACCTCACTTTTGTTTAAAAGTTTTCTTTTACAAGACTTTAAACTAATTTTGGATTGGGGAGCCATGGTAGCTGCTATTGGCAGATGTTTTTCCTTTTCTTCCTTATCTCCAAATATTCAAGTCCCGTGTGAATAATTTCCCTCTTACCACACCTAAAACACCCACAGTGCGTAACTATACTATAAAAAAAAAAAAAAATATACTATATATATATATATATATATATATATATATATATATATATATATATATATATATATATATATATATATATATATATATATATATATAATATATATATATATATATTTATATTTCAATTTTAAAAATACGAAAAAACATGTGATTTAAAAATGTCTTTGTAAAAAAATAATTTATTAAAATTACTTGCTTCTTTAAAATTTTGAAAAATGTACCAACCCAATAACAAAAGTTTAATGATAAGGTTGCTCTGTCTGATCGAAACCGAAAACATATTATGAAACCACTCTTGTACATCCTATGGGCGGTTTTGTGAAAAGAAAAGCTACATAAGTAAATGATTTAAAATAAATCTAGTTGGTTTATCGAAAAAAAAAACCAGGCCTTGTGTATTATGTTTTTTTTCTTTATTTCCAGCTGTTACGGCCACAAGCATGCAGAAAAGCAAGTCTTCCTCGAGTGTGATGCAGCAGGGCAGCCGGTTGGTGGCCAAGAAGATTTTTAGGTCGAGGTCCAAAAGTCAAACTAGGCCGTCACAAACACCATGCAGTTGGACGCCACGGGTAAGACACGTATTTTCACTTGTAATTTTTTTAGACCTGTAATTATTACAAAAAAATTTTGCAAGTACAATTTTTTTGAAAATTATTCCGAGTCTCGAAGCGACCATGGATAACATGAAAAAATTTCGGTTATTATTTTAAGACCGTGAAAGATTCCGTAAGAAAATTGGACATCTAAATAAAGCTATTAAATAAAAAATAATGACATATTGGATATGGAATTTATGGTCGATTTATACTTATAAAAACTAAGAGCACTAAGAATTTTCACTTACAGGTTAAAATATACATGTTTCCGTTATCTGTCCATAGTTGTCAACTGCTCTTTCCATACAGCTCCAACCTGATCAGATCTAAGACCATCATCCACATGCTTCTTATAAGATTTTGATTCTGCCCAAATTTAGGTTCTATTGCTTGAAATTGACGATGGTTCGGCAGCAATCGTAAAACTTTATGACCGTATGCATAAATGTGTTTGTTTTATAGTGATTTTGCCATGTAAAAGAAGTAAACCTATTTGGCAAGAGATTCTGATTTTCTTTAATCAACTAATCATAAATTTCACTTTTTTCCCACTTGAAAATGGGATGTTTATTAAAAGATCTTAAATGATATAAAGTATTGTCTAATATTATTAAAGAGCTCTTGAAATTGGTTATTAACTGTTCTTTTAACCATTTTTCAAAATTTCACAATTCATATTGTCATGATAGTCGATACTTTAGGATTTAAAAGATAAACTTCCACCTGAAATGAATCCCGTTAAAGACCCAGCGCTCTTCACAGAATAATCTTGCCAAGATTTTGATCCACTCCCATTTAAAAATATTTAAGTTTTATCTAAAAATACCACTTTTCTTAATTTTGAACTCAGTATTTTGTGTACATTTCCTTAAAAATCAAACACGTTGGCTTCTTGGTGTATTGTATTCCAGGCCATGCGAATTAGGTTTCGTAGAGCTTTTGTGGAGGGTGCGGTGAATTTTGCAACCTTCTTCCCATCATATCCCATACATGTTCGATAGGGGAAATGTCTGGAGATCGAGGAGGCCAATAAAGCAGATTTACACCGGACGCCACTAAAAAGTCTAAACTAACACGTGCAACATGAAGTGTGCATTGTCCTGCTGATAAAGTGGATTTTGCAATGTTTCTTAACAGAAAAGCAGATGTAATTACAAAACTTTATGGATATAGCGCTGGGGAATCATAATACCTTGAATGAACACTAATCGTGACCTGCTGCCGTAAGCAATGGCTCCTCATACCATAACACCCATTGTGCGATGAATATGCCGTTAAATGTTAAATTGGATGCTCCATCTTTCACCACGTCTCCTTTTTACTCGTGCACGGCCATCATGTGTGCTCTAACAGAATCTGAACTCATTGCTGAATACGATTGAGTTCCATTCCATATTTCATTCAAGTCTCTCCCTACTCCATACCAATCATTGTCGACTCATTACTGTAGTTTTGTTTTAATTTACTCGATTAGCGAGTTATCTAAAAGAAAATCCGGTTTTACGTAACCTGATTATTCGACCCCTCTCAAACTCGGAAAGTTGAGTGAAATTAGAGGGTCTGGAACTAAACAAATTCAACATAAAAAAAATCACTAAATATTAAGTAAACTTGTTCATATTTTTGGGATCCTGATATAACAAAATATGCCTTTACAAGTTTTTATCAAAATTGAATAAATAATTCTGTGTGTTGCATTTCCTATGTCACTTAGTTTATTTAAAAAGTGTTGTTAAACAGGTTATAATGAAAGTTAAGTTCAAGGTTTGTCGTTAATTGATACACCCGTACAATGAGAGCGATTTTAACTATAGTCCTTATCGGTTTATTTTATACGTATGTTATCACAGCATCCCAAAAACCTTTTAACTTTTAAATAATTATTTATTATTATTAGAAATGAAAATAGGTGTCGATAGATATCTCAACCAGAGCACGTTGTTTTACTTTATACTATTTTACAAATTTTACAAATCACGTCAAACAAACGATGGATTAGTTATGATTAGGCAAAATGTTTTGAAATTTCACCGATACACATAGCCTACACGAGTTGGTGTCTGATTAACTGAAAAAAAATGCAAATATATTTAAAATTGTGTGGGGTATTGGGCATCATTATAGATTAATGTTTAACAGATATGTTTTTAAATTTTTTTATAGTTGGCAGCTTAAAGGAATTGCACAGGATGGCGTGTTTTCCCTAGATTTTTAGAGTATTGGGAAAACAACAAGAGATAGAGCAAATCTGATAGCTCATTTTCGAGTTCGATTTTCGAAACAACTGCAACGGTAAAAAAATGGCGGTTAACGATTTTTGACCAATTTTGACGATTTCATTACACCCTGTATCTCGGTTGTTAGTAAAGATAAAAAATGTTTTTGTTTTTAAATTATTAGCTTAATGCCCCTTTTCTATTTATGCTTAATCTTAATCAACTAAGTACGCATAAGTAGACTGCAAGTTGACTTAGGAACAAATGGTCGCTGTAATATTTTTTATAATAGTTAATCATGAAATAAGAATAACATACTGCCAGTTTTTTGTGTTTTTAACTCATAATTTAAATAATATGGAGTTTAATAGCTTTGAAATATATAATATTATTAAATTTTTTATTAAGGAATTTTTAAGTATGGAAGAAGCCAAATTTAAACATGAATACTTTTAAAAAACTAGATGAAAACCTAGTTGCCTATGGATCGTTAAAAAATAATAAATAATAAATAAATAAATAATAATTACATAATAAAATAATAAAAACTACTAATTTATAATAAAATATTGATATTAAATAATACAGTTTTATAGAAAGATTGCAAAATTTAAATAGTTTGTTCAAGTTCTTGTTGCCTTTTTTCCACAACTTCCGTTTTTTTGCAGAAATATCTTAAATGAATATAAAGTGTGTAATATTAATATCGGGATAATTTTATTTTAAAACGAATAGTAGAATAATATACCGGTTTTAAAAGTAACTTGCTTTATATCTTTTAAACTAAAACCGTCAAAAATGGGTACGCCATAAGATGCTACGTAAAATTCTACACAAACTTGTTTGGTACTTTTTTCCATCTTTACTAATAAACGACATGCCGAGGTATTGACACAGTGCGCGATGAAAACGACATCTGACGGCTGAGTAAAATCAAGCTTAAAAGCCGTGGGATATGTATAAGATTATTTATAAAATTTATTTATTTTTCTTAAATATATATATATATATATATATATATATATATATATATATATATATATATATATATATATATATATATATATATATATATATATATATATATATATATATATATATATATATATATATATATATATATATAAAATAACTCGTTTTAAGAAGTAAAAGAATTGATTTTCTTTCCGTACTTGAAGAACAAAATAGGAGTTTAACTTAAATATTTGTTAGAAGTAAATTTTTCCTATTTTTCATATATATATATATATAGTATATATATATATATATATATATATATATATATATATATATATATATATATATATATGGGTGTTCTCCTCACGAATAGGAATCATGTAATTTTAGAAGATAATATTCTATTATTTAAAATATATGGATTTTTTAAAGAGCACCAAAAGTTGTACCAGTTACAAATTTAGCTCTTCTCAGTCCGCCAGCTAAGAGATAAATGCTGAAATAAGTTACGAATCTCCTATCTTCTTACCGCCCTGTATTATTAGAAGTTTATAATAAACTACCAGAAAAATTATTTAACCTCTTACTCTCAAGTGGTCAGATCAATGTCAACTTTTTAAATAATGAACTACTCAATTCAAGAAAAAAATCACTATTATAAAATGGTTTTATCAGGGAAATAGTTATCGAAGAGTAGCGGACATGTTTGCCAATACCAAGTAAATCGATAATAGAACGGACGATAAAAAAATTTGAAACTACAGGCATAGTAATCAATAATTGCAAATGTGAAGAAAATCGTCGTGAAAATCAGAGACAAATTGTACAAAACGAGAGGGATTTAGACGTAATACTTTGTGTAGAGGAGGCCGAAGGAAACATTAGCACGAGACAACTGGAAGACATTACTGGACAAGACCACACCACAATATCTCAAATTTTAAATCCACAAATACCACGCTTACAAGTACGAAAGACACCAAGAATTAGGAGACGGAGACGAAATACGACGACAGGAATTTTGCTTTGAGATGATGGAGAGGACAAAACTGACAGAGGTTTTTACAAAATATTTGCTTTACTGACGAATGCACTTTTTACATTGAACAACGAATCCAACATTCAAAATTGCCGGTACTGAAGTATACGAAAACCAAAAATGGGGACATTTAAAAACTAAGCTTTATACCAATAAAAAGTAAGTGAAAATTTAGACCAGCTAAGGAATGTTATTTCCGCTGAATGTGCTAGAATATCGATGTGCCAACTAGCCAACGTAAGAAATGAGTTTTATAATCGTTTGGGTTATTGTCTGGCAGTTAATGGAGAAATATTTGAGCATTTGATTAAACCTGATATTTTCGTCATAAATTGATTTCTAAATGTAGACAAATTTGTTTTATTGTCTTGCGCAACTATGAGTGCATGTGTTGGAATTAGCTGTAAACTAAAATGAAATGCGAGGATTCTTTTGAAATTCCGTATAAAATTGTTTAGTTTTGCACATTTATAAATTAATGATCTAAATTGTCACTGATAAATCATATGGTGTTTTTATTATTGATTTCTAGAGTACAGGGTGCATAATGAGATACTACGTTGTAGAAGTATTTAAGCAGTTACTGGTTGGTTGAAAAAAGCCAAAGTTTCATTGGTGGAGCTTATTGTGCTCTTCAATAAATCCTAATAGATTTTTTTCTAAAATAATTAGGGGGGCCACTATTTGACTACTTCAAAATTTACATGGATTCCCTATGTCCCGCTCGGCGGAGCAAACCCTTATATGTATATATATATATTATATATAAAATATATATATATATATATATATATATATATATATATATATATATATATATATATATA
>JAHBCN010004287.1:0-65794 GCA_019359885.1 Listronotus oregonensis | reverse complement strand
AGTAATAGGTATTTATTATTATTTTTTTTTTTGTGAATTTAAAATTTAAAAATGGCCAACTAATATTATAGCAATAGTCTTAGACAGAAAGAAGGGTAAATATTGGAAAAGTTAAAATAAATCCCAAAGTATTAAAAATATGTATATAACATACTTAATAAAATTGTGGGTTTTTGTAAGATTTTTTTCCAGAAAATAATAATATATATGGTGCCCCCATTTTAAAAAAAATCGAGTTTTTTCAATTTAAAATGATCCAAATATATTCGTTTGTTTTGAACACCCTGTAGCATCTAATTAAAATTCCGTTGCATATATCTTTTACGCCATCTTCGAATAACGCTAATATCAAATATGAGTGATCTCCCTTTCCCAAAAATAATGGCGCTATCGAAATTTTTTTTGCAAGTGTGAAAATTATTTTCTTTTAGAAAAATTGAAATATTGGAAAAACTATTAGGTTTATATGCATACCTTATTATTGATAAAAAAGTTGAAGAATTTTAAAAAAGAAATTCAAAACAAAATTTAAAAATAGGTGTTTCATTTAAAAAAATGTATGTTTTATTCGTCACGCTTTTTTGACCACCCTGTATACTTTAAAATAATTTTAAATTGTGCATCCTAAGAATCTTTACATCTTTTGTATTTACTATTTTCTTATAACTTTTGAAACCAATGAAATAATGAACTTTACTCTATCGTTGACTCACCCTATAATATTTCTCTAGACATCATTCTGAAGCCAATGAGCTATTGTTCATATTTTTAGGAGCTTTTTTACTAGACTATACTTTTTATTTATTTTTTTTTTAGAAAATATTGGTGCCGTTCCTACGAAAAAACGGAGGCCGTATCTTCTTAAGAGAAAAGCCTTAACTACTAGCATATTTGATGGCAGTAGGAAGGACAGTGATAAAGGTAAAAATTTTTAATTTGTTGGTATGTCTTTTATATTACGTAGGTACAGATACATAATAACCGAAACATTGTGTCTCAATTAACAGATAAATACAATGAAAGTCCAAGATTTTAGTAGTTAGCCAGTTATTGTAGTTTGACTATTTTTTTTAATGTGTAGAATCAGATAAGATATTAAACAAAAAATAATAAAATTAACGTTATAAGTGCGATAAGTCCCTAACAGAAAAAATTATGTCGCCAAAAAGTTTGCCAAAAATATTAAAACAGTTGTCATTTTCGCGGGCATAGTCATAGGCAATAAAATTTAGCGAGACTATTGGATTTGTTTTGAATAACAAAATTAAGGTATTTTATAGTCGGAATGTATGAGACAATTTTAATTTATAATTTGCTGATTTTTCACTACGATTTTATAAGAGATTTATGTAAGGAAAAACAATAATTGACTACATAAATTAAACTGACTAGTCGATGCGTTATTAATTGACCTACCAAACTTAGGCTTGACGCAAAAGGTGGAACAATAATACTGCACTTTTTAAATTTTTTTGTCACTTCCCGATTTTTGTTTTTTGTTTTTGTATCTTCTGTAACGTTTTTTTTTTATCTTTGGACATCTACCTAGGCTCCCAAGTACTAACGTACCGTGAGTGTCTTAAGTGAGAGGAAGCCAGTTCACGCGGGAATTAAATATTTGGAGACTGGGAGTAAAAGAGAAAATCTCTGCTGGTAGCAGTTTCCATAGTCTAGACACTCTAAAAATGAAGGAACGAAGAAAGCGAGAAGTTCGAGGCCTCCCCAGTTGAACTGTAAATGGATGCATAAACGTTGCACTACGTGTTGCTCTGTTGGGAGCTGTCAGAGAAAAAAATATTTTGACCAACTCCTTGAAGCAAAAGCCCTGAATTTACCCATAAAAAAAGCTACAGATCTCCTACAGCCCGTTGGTGGTCTGATTTGAGATACATACAGAGTATACAGATTGGAAGAAGAGAAATATTTTTTTGCTCAAAAGAGGAATCCAAGCTTTTCTGAAGCCGCGGGATATGGATCTAATGTGTTTGTTAGGAAATTTTTCTTAAAGAACGCCGGGTAAGATTAAACAACTCTTTGTTCTGCAGAACTTGGCCGCTCAAGGGAACGGATGAGCATTGGCAGACTTTTTTTGGGCAGGAACATGATTGTGTTTTGGACGCATTAAACTTTAACAAGATTTTTGGCGCCCCAATCCAAGATAAGTTTGAGGTGTTGTGAAAGAGATATCTGCATTAACCTGCGCTTGTTTTCCAAATCAGAATTACATGGTGGCTTAAAAAATTAAATACTAGAGTAGAGGGTACTATCGTTAACAAAACTATGAATGAGATTGATTGTGGAAAAGAGAAGATCGTTAATGTGTAGAAGAAACAGCGTGGGTGCCAGCACTGAGCCCTAGGGCACCCCAGCATTAATTTGGTAGAAGCTGGAAGAATTACCATCTACAGTAACTGATATACGTCGATTAGAAAAAAAACTGGAGAGCCAAGAGCAAAGCTGAGGTGGAAGACCGTAAGAAGGATTTTTGTTAAGAAGCCCGTCATGCCAGACCTGATCGAAAGCTTTGGATATGTCAAGACCAACGATCTGGGATTCACCAAGAAACTCAAGGAACTTGTTCCAGTTGTGTGAGACAAAGGAAAGAAGATCGGCTGTATATCTTCTGTGACGGAATCCATACTGTATATCATGTAAGATCTTGTATTTTTCCAGATACTTTAGGATTTGAGAATTGATGAAGTTTTCCATTACTTTGCAAACAACAGAAAGAAGAGATATAGGTCTATAGTTAGAAGGGAGAGTTGTGGATCCTTTTTTGGGGACAGGTTGCACACATGCAGCTTTTAAACTCTCCGGGAAAATGCCCGTTTCGTAAAAGAATCGAAAGAGGCGAGTTAGGATGGGTGCAAGCTCGGGAGCACATTTTTTTAGGATGATTGCTGGTATGCCATCCGGCCCAGAGGATTTTTTACTATTAAGAGAAGATACGCTTAATTTGTTTGACTTTTAAAATGATATTTTATGAGAAACAGGGGCAAATGTTGGAAGGGGAAGATTAATAGGAGGATCAAGCGTAGAATTGGCAGCAAATTGTTTGGCAAATAGTTCGGCTTTTCCTTTAAGGTAGAAACAATTCCATCTTCAGAGATTAGGGGTAAAAAAGAATTTGCGCAAAAGTTTTGACTAATATTTTTGGCAAAGGACCAGAAGGCTTTACTTCCATTTGAGCAAGAAAGAAGTGTATCTTTTATCCGCTTGTTAAAACGGTCTTTTGCTTCTGAGAGTCTGATTATACTGATTTTTTGTTTCGATGCTGGCCTGTCGATTTTCGGGACTAGGTTTTTGGAGAAATTTTTTGTGGGCTTGAATTTTTAAAAGTCTGGCCATGTCACAGGATTTAGAAAACCACGGTTTGTGATTTGAAGTTATGGGGTTCTTTTTGGTATGGGGAATATAGGTCTTATTTTTAGTTAAATTGTTTCGGTAAGTTGTTTATATATTTCGGCCGGGTTGTAGTGCCAGACGGTTGAGGGCGGCATGCGTTCAGTTGCCTCAGAATTTGTGGAGTATGATACGGTGACCAAACAATGATCTAAGCTACCAAGGGGAGCTGTTTATTGATGCTTGGTAGAGTTCGGGGATGGAAGTAAGAAAAAAATCTAGGGGTTAGAATTATGGGTGGGAACCCTAGGAAAGTAGGTGGATTCCATAATTAAATTGGTGAGCGAGTTGCTGATCGCAAAATTTTCGGCTGCTCTGCCTTGTGTGTCAGTTTTTGTAGAACCCAGTCAGTCCTTATTATGAATATTAAAATCCCTGAGGACGATTACTTTGGCCAATGAAAACTGGGAAATAATAGTGTCGATCTTTATTGAAAGGAATTCAAAGAACTCGGTGTGGGAATTGTCAGATGGAAACAGACGAGGAAAAGTTCCTCTACCACCTGCCGTCTTTAAAAAATCCTTTTATTTGCCGCCCAACAAAAATTTCTTTTTTGGGCTTTGCCTCACTTATACATCTTTGCTGTCCCACTCATATAAAGAATTACAGTATTTGGTGTAGCCATTCTGCAATTGCATTTTGCAATCGATCAAATTGTACGCGTGCTTTCTGGATACTCTGTATATGAAATGAATTGAATACATATTTTTTGTTAATACAATAAGTATTTATTGTTTGGTTTAAGTCCCTAGATCAAACATCCGGAATTCATAAGAAAAACTTTTTTAACATAAAGGCCCTTGTTAATTAGTGATGAGCAAAGCAAGACCAAGACCAAGACCGGACTAGTCTTGGTCTTGGTCTTGGTCTTGCAAGCCTGGTCTTGGTCTTGGTCTTGCAAGCCAAAGGAAGGTCTTGTTCTTGGTCTTGGTCTTTCACCACCCGGTCTTGGTCTTGGTCTTGCTGCAAGAGTCTTGCTGGTCTTGATTTTTTTTTGGTAGTAATAATTGAAAGTAAGTAATCTTGAATAAAATATATTTCTTAATACTTAAAAATAAATGCAAAATGGCGACTATATTTTTTGCATTAAAATATTAAAATATACCCATTTTAAGCTTACACGTACATTTAAATTATTTGATTAAAAAGCATATTTTTAATGTAGGGGTTTATTTATTTATAGCGTTTTATTTTAAGTTCAATTAAGACACAACCTGCTTTTATACATTTGTTGGCACATAGAAATATTTTAATGAAAAGAATTATTTAAATTTTCTTTAAAGAACCATATAAAATAAAAACAAATCTGTATACTGAGTGAGCAGAAAAAAAACTTTTAATATCAAGATGTGAAATTTCCGTAAAAATAATTTCAATATGTAAAAATTGGTTTCTGTTTCAAAAAAAAGTTATTTAGGAATGTTTTTTGTTCATATAAACTTTTTATCTTTAAATAAGTTAACATTTTCCGTACAAAGTTGGCACAATGACTTTATAAACATTATGCATAGACAAGGTGGCTCAATAGTGTGACAAAGCTCGATATTTCCGAATCCGTTCATGATGGTGAAAAACTGAACATACAAAAATTATAGAAGAAAAGGGCCTAAAATGTGAAACTATTTTCTATTTCAATTTTTTTCGAAAAATCCACTGTCACTCAAAAAAATATCTTATTTTTAGCTTTTAACCTAAAGCCAAAAATTTTTTTCAATTAATTTATTTAAAAAATCACCACCCTGTATATTATACTGTAAATTGTTCAACTCTTATATAGGAACAATATTAACGTAGATGGTTTTTAAATACTATTTTCCGTCTAAGCCGAAAATAATATTTAAAATTTATTTATATAAAAAATATTTCTATATGACATAAAAATAATATTTTTTATCAATCCATCTTTTACATTTATATCTTAGTTTTAAGAAGCCACTTCTTAGTGTGGATCAAGAATACTGTTTTTCTGTATTGTGGAAATTTTTGATCCAGCCTGTAAGTGACATCACTAGATAGCTAATTTAAAAAAACATTAGGAATATAAAAGTAATTTTCAACTTCTATAACTTTTGTATAGTTGCATCATTTTTTAAATGAAAATTCGGGCCCTTTGAAAAGAAAAAAAAAAACATAAAAAGTATAAAAAAAGATTTGGTTTGTACTGCGGCAGCCTTTGCTTTTTATAATGTGCCGCTTCCTGCACGTGACTGTAATAATGGACCATATAAAAAGCAAAAGCGACCGACAATAAAAATTAAACCTTTTTGCTACTTTTTATGTTTTTTTCTTTCAAAGGGCACCAATTTTATTTTAAAAAATGATCAACTACCCATATTTTTTCTGTGTCGTGAATGGTTTCGAAAATATAGAGTTTGTCGGACGATTGAGTCACAATCTTATTAATTTTGAAACATGTTATTGAATTTACTAGTTATCGTTGTTAGAAAACTGTATAAAAAAAGTGAACAATTTAACTATTATTTAATTAGAGAAACTTGTTACTTATTAAATAATCGCCAATTTTAGCAGTTCTTGAGAGTTTTTTTGTCATGTCTGTATGAAATACCACTGTATATGGAATATAAAAATTAAATTTATAATATTAAAAAATTGGGAAAAGTGCAAGAGTCTTGCAGGTCGGTCTTGGTCTTGCGTAGTCTTGCACTTCTCGGTCTTGGTCTTGTCTTGGTCTTGCATACCCAGTCTGGTCTTGGTCTTTGGGCTCGGTCTTGGTCTTGCTGCAAGACCAAGACCAAACCAAGACCAAGACCGGTCTCGTCATCACTATTGTTAATCTTTCCAGATTTGGTAACATGGCTAATATTACCATTTCGGTTGTGTAAAGTCATAAAAGCTTGAGTAAACTTTTTTTTTTGGTCAAGTAAATCCCGAATCGTTTTCCGTGGAATGTACTTTATGTTTTTATTTTTACGCTTAGGAATTTCACCCGTCAAACAATCATTTCGTCAAACGTGAACTAGAGAAACATGTGACTTTTCACAGGTAGACATACGAAAAATATGTTTGCGACGATTAAAATAACCAGACATATTTTTACAAATGGAAATTTCGGAGAATGTCCAGAATAATAGATTATTCGGCTCTTCGTAAAAATAACAAACTGTGCACATTTTTGTTCTCTTGTGAGCGAGATTTAAAATTTAAAGTACAGGTTTATAGTACAGGGTACCAGGGGTAAAGGTGGCCATATTTATTGCTCTTTTTACTTACTTAAAGTGTGTTTATTCATATTTAAACCAAAAAAACAGTCATAAAATTTTCGGTAGCAGACACGCATCATTATTTACACAAGTAAACTTTCAATATCGTCGGAAGTACGTTCGAAAATTTTTGTCCAGGTTAAAATAATTATTACTTCTTTGTTCAAAATAGTGAAAAATCTATAAACACAAATCTTCTTGTATTGTTAACCTTTTAACAAAATAATTTAGTGCAAAAAATTGCTTTGTTTTAGATAAAATGCTTATATTCAGGTAATTTTTCTATAAACTTATTGAACATAAAGAATGGTTCTTGAACATTGTCAGAAAAGCCCGGCCAAAGAAAGGTTTTATGGATTATTTACTTAAAATATTATATGGGTTTTTTGCTACCGTTGTAATTATAAATATAAATAAATACATTTACTAGCTTAATTCTTTATTTTAAAATATGATATATAATAGTACATTACAAACACAAAATGAAATGACCTTAAACGAAAAGAAATATACAATAGCAAAGATAATACTACTACGAATAAGATAAACCATTCAATGCTATATTTTTGATACCCCTAATGGACTTTGGCTAACGCGAGCCGATGTCCATCGAGATATTTTCGCGCTATCCTTGAACGAAAGTTAAACAGTGTTGCCGGCAGGCCTTTACTATTGGCGTGATGAAACGCGACTAGAAAAAACACAATCCGTTTAGCCGCCCGCTTTCGCTACTTCGTGTTCCGAATAAGGTACAAGCGACAGACATTGGCAATGTCGCACGGTTTGTTTCGCTGGGGCAGGGGTTACCGACTTAATTTTATTCGCATTTACGGAAGCATTGATATCTTCGAACTGATTCAAAACGCCCCATTTAAATGAACCATCTATTCGTAGTAGTATTGTCTTTGACAATAGTTATACATTACATTTAAAATAAACTAATTATCTTGAAAATAATTTATATCATACGGCTTCAAATCTAGCAACAATTTTTTGATTTCTATTTTAATTTTTTTAAACTGCTTTGTTCTTTAATTCAATTGGACCCCTGAAACATGGGCTATAATATAGTGTATTTATTAAACAATATTAATATATTTATTAAAAATTATTTATCAAAAAAAAAATTCTCCATGGTACAGTATTAAAAAATATTAAAAAATATCTTTCAAATGTTTAACATTGTGTATTTACAATAAAAAACATTTTTTATTTAATGTGCAAAATTACATTTTCAACGTTATCTCAAAAAAAATTAAAAAAATGTTTTTTAATGTAAATAAACAGCGTTAAATATTTAAAAGTCATTTCTAAACCTCTTTTTCATAATTTTCAATATTGTCCCTTAAGAAAAAAAACTTTTTTTTTTGATAAACCTCTTAAACGACTGGTAAATTTTGACATCCGATGTTCTAATTTGATGTTTTTGACCATGCAAAACGTTTTAAAAGAATTACTTTTTTACGTAAACCTAATAAATAAAAAGTTTCCATTATGTCACCAACCTACGTACACACATTTTTTGACAAACCTCGTATACGACTGATTTTGGCATCTGATGGTTGCTTTTAAGATTTTGTACCGTAAAACCCTTTTATATAAATTATTTTTTTTGTTCAACTTAATAATACACAAAAGTTTTCCCCATGTCGCCAACCTCGTATACACTGTTTTTAATGGCAGACTAGTTCTTTAAGTTTTGAAAGAATATATAAAATATATTTTTAATTTATAACTGATTCAATAAATAAATCAGTTTTCTATGTCGCCAACTTACCAGAAGAGAAGCAGCTGGCAATTATTTCCATTCTTTGTAGTATAGAAATTTAAAAATTTTAATCAGCTTAAATTATAACCTGCCACTATTTACTCAGAAGAGAAAGGGGTGATGGTCCATTTCATGTAGGCAGGATAGAGGAACACTAAGTAAATATTGGTCCGCAAGAATCCAGCCACTGGCTCACAGGATGTTAATATTTTTTTTTAATTATTCTATTTTTTAAATAAAATCTATGATAATGTAAATATTGGAGTAAATTAGTATTCGGGGGTTTTTGGTATGAAGGATTCGAATCTAATCTTATTACGGCTCTTACTTGTAGGGGGAGTCACATACACGTCTTTTTTCTATTTTGAACAAACACAACTTTTTGGTACGGCCCTGTATTACATTTTTAAGTAAATTAAATAACTGTTTTGTCATTTTAAAGTCAAAAAAGTATACTTTTTAAGAGTTGATATAAGCAACGTTTTCAAGATATTTGGATTTAAAAAAATTACGACGCATCTGATTCTATTATAGCAAAATTAAAGAAAAATAATAAAACAAAACGTATATTTAAACAATATGTATTTTCATTTTTAATAAAATGATTGTTCTTAAATTAGGTTTGGCAAAACATAAGCTAGTTTTATAATTTTTAAAAATTTCACCATTTACTTCTAAGCCCATGTCAGCTCTATGGTGAACACCCTGTATCTCGGAAACAAATGTATGTATTATTATCTTTTTTATTTAAATCGGAAATTTTTTTACAGGAATTAAATTTACACACGTTATTAAATTTTGTTGTCACTAAAAATAAATACGAGAATTAGTAAATTCACATAATTTTTATTTTGTTTTAATTTAAATAATTTTTCAAAGTATTCTTTAGGATTCTACGAATAAAAATACATACGCTGGCTATTTCAGTTTTTTTTAATACAAGAAAACCCATAATAAAACCTATTTCAGTGGAGTGAAGTGAAAAATAAAAAAAAACGATGTTGGTAACGGTAGAGGTGCAGAAAGTTGTGGTGCGTAATAATAAAGCGATCTGTAAAAGAAAAAAAAACAACCACCCCTTGGGGTGCCCCCTCCCAAAAAAAAGCTGTATTTTTTTTTTATATCAGGGTTCTGATCAACTTTTTTTAATTTTCTGGTAAAAGCATATGCATTGGGGTACTTTAAAACACAAAAAACTTAATCAAAACTTCATAATAATAATAAAAAAAATTGTGGTGGAACACCTCATGGGGTGGTTTTATTATTGTTTTTTTCTTTTTACAGATCATTTTATTATCACGTACCACAACTTTCTGCACCCCTGCCGTTTTTGGACACACTGTATATAAGTAACTAACTCCTAATAAATTCGCGGATTTCTCAAAAAAAACTATAAACATTAATTTATTTTACATTAATGTCCTTTTTTTCCAGAGTGTTTAAAATAATTACGCCACCTTACATCAGAGGCCGCAATTTTTCACTTGCTAAAAGTTGTAGTAAAATTCTAAAATTACTTTTAAAATTTAACACTTGCTACTTTACAAATAGATATCGGGGCTATTTTTAGAGAATAAACTTGTCAAAAGTGTTTTAGCAGATCTGATAATAGAAATAAGACTTGCAAATAAATATACCAGGCTATTCTACAGGGTGATTTAAAATATATACTTCATCTTAATGGGAGATTTCTCGGGTAAAAATAAGGCAAAAATATATAATGTTATAAATACTAAATAACAATATTCTAAAATTAAATAAATAACTTAATCTATAATTAAAAATTATAAAATTCATCAAGTCCTAGGTCTTCCTGGATTGTTCCTAGTACCGATGCTGCATTACCCCATTGCACAGCTAAACCAATTCTTTGGATAATGAAACTTTGAGATTTTTTGCATTGTATTTTTTTGCAAATTTCATTAATAAAACCCTTAGCCTCATCACCTCAAAGGACCAAAAGTTTCAACAGCAAAAGGAATGAAGATAAAGCGTTTTTCAAGCTCTTTATATTTTAGATGTTTTTTATTCTTGGCAATACGAGCAGCCGCACCTACAAAATTAGAAGTTTTGTCCAGATAGGATTTTGCAAGTGTATGGCTGCAAGTAGCATCCCAAAGTAATTGTTTTCCATATTTTCAGGGAAAAAGGTTTCCTAGCTTTTCATAAATACGAGAGCATATTACCTTAGAAGCTAAACGTCGGAAACATATTCCTACTGCTATTGGTCGAATACCTCCATCTTTTTTATTAAAAGCCCATAGGTTTGCTCCATAAAAAAATTTACAAATATCTTTTGGAACTGAACCTTGAAATAAATGAGTTATAAAAGACTTAATTGCCGACAGTAATTTAAAAGAATGGTTACCATGCTCGTCACTTACCAAGTCCTTAAGATGTCTTGGTCTTAATGAATCTATACCACCAGAAGACCCAGGACGAAATGAAGAAATAGCACTTTTAATTTCATTTTCAGATAAATTAAAATTAAAATCAATATTTTTAAAGGAATAATCGACATCATTATCTTGTTCGGATACTGGATGTTTCTTTTTCAGTTTTACAAAGGTCTCTTCATTTCTAGGTGCGATAGTATCATCTGAAGTGAGAATTCGGATTGCATTTCTGATATCTCCATCTGCAATTTTGGCTTTGATTTTCTTTGAAAGGTACTTATTCTCATCAAACTTGTTGGAATCTTTCTTCTTTGATGGTTTTTTAGATGTTGATGATATTTTTATATATATTTCAAGAAGATCATTTGTTTGTAAAAACTTATTTTTTAACCAGGATTTTAAATTGTTTTTTATCAATGTTGTTAAAGAAGATTTTCTAATATGTTTTGAGTTGACAGGTATTGCTAAAACAGCGTATGGGAAAAGAAATAATGAAATCCAAGAATGAAAGTCATTTTTGATACACATTTTTCAAGAAGAAATGAAAGTTCATCAGAAATTGATGGTCTGGCTCCTTTTGGAATGATTTTTACAATGGGAGTTGATGATTTTAATTCAGCGAAAGCTTTGATTAAAAATTCACCATTTAAACTTGGATTTTGATTAATCAAATTTTCGGGGGTTTTATTTGCAATTTGATTGGTGGATACTTCATTGAATTTTTCGAACGTTACATTTATTACATCAGACGTGTTATTTTCAGATTTTGAGTTCTCCAAATTCTTCTTTACGTTGGTTTTTAGATGCATTTTTACATTATGAATTTTAAAGCCATTGATATTCTTGAACGATTTTTGACATATCGAACAAGATGTTTTTTGTTCATCATTATCTAAATTATATTTCTGAATGAGATCATAATGTCCGTTATTAGGTTTCAGAAAAAACGATTAATAGTTAATGTATGTTTCTTCAAACAATCCGATAAAACCATAGCTTTCTTGCTTAAAATCTGTCTTAGGGGTAGGTTTTCAACAAATGTAAATACATTAAAATTAATTTTGTAAATTTCAGATAAGGCAAAACATTCTAGAGCTGTTCCATAAGTACCTGAGCATTAATTTCCTGTAATACTCATTTTTGATATATTCTCATCAAAATATAGTTTTTCCCATTCGTTTAAAATAAATTTTGAGGTCTTACTTGAACTTCAGCATGTTTTTCTTGTGTTTTATATAAAAAAGACTTACTGCTCTAAATAAACAATTTCCATCTCATATAATTTCAAAAATTTTAAAATTTTGATATTTGCTTGACATATGTAAAATTTTATTTTCTTCATAAAATCAAAATTTGGCGATCTTGGGTTTGAGCTTCATTGATTTTTGTTAAATAAAATTCCAAAAATTTGGTTTTGGATAAGGGTTTCTTTAACTGTTTGTTATAAAATCTGTATAAAGTTATTAAAAAGGGAGCAAAAATGTTATTTAAACATAGCTTTAAAACGGTTTCATTTTTAAGATACAGGGTGTAAAGAAAAAAAAATAAATTTGAGATTTTTAATTTTGGTTTGGAAGATACTTTAAGAAAAAATTCTTGCTATTAGTAAACCAATATATTTTTTTTTATATTAAAGATAGTGCTTCTAAAATATAAATAAAAGTAAGTGTTAAAATTCTTTTTAATATAAATAATGGTGTTCATAAATCTTTGAACATAGCTTAACAAATAAAGCGAACTGCTCTCTTTGGCAAGAAAAATACTAAATATATAGATATACTGATAAGAATTTTGCCAAAAACAAACGCCTTACCTTATTATCGATTTATTTAAAGCAAAATGAATAGATGTAACAATTAGATGCAAGTTTACTAAAAAATAAGTGTTATGTACCAAATTATTAATAATCATAAAACCAAAATTCTTATGACGAAATAATGGTAAAATTGGCCGTAGCTACGTCACTGGTTCCTAATAGTAACAAAGGTTTATCATCGGAAAGGCTATTTAAGTCATGTTTTAACTGTACCAAGTTTGATTTAAATTGAAAAACCCGATTAAAAAATAAAGGAAATACTCCAGTTTTAAAAGTTTTTTTTTACACCCTGTATCTCTTGGAGTCCTATTTTTGGCCAATAAAAATTCCATAAGTTTGGGTAATATTTATGGTGTGTTATGTTTTTTAATAAAATCCAAGAAAATAGAGCTGCTCTAAAACAAATGATCAAATAGCTCATTTTTTGAAACCAAATAATTCTGGTTTGATTTTAAAAGGTGGTTAGAAAAGCTCGTTTTTATGTTAAAAAAAACTTATGACAGGACGATAGATAGAAGAACTATAAACACAATTAAAACTTTTACTTTCCTTGCGTCAACAATTTATCTGCTTTCCATTATGATACATTTAAATTCTTATTTATAAGTTTTAAGTTTTAATGAAGTATTTGATTTTGTAGTTGTTATTTAAAATTAATTATTTCTGTTTCATTTTCGGAAATACGTGGGTAACTATCCCAAAATCTTAATTAACATTTTCCCGGAAAGGTCAAAGTAAACTCAACTTAACCCTTTAAACCACTTGTTGCCCTTTTAAGGTTACCATTGTCACAAACTTATTTACTAATTGAATGAAACTTGAAGAAGGTTTCTTGTAGTTTGAAATAAATTTTACTCGTATTCGTGTAAATTTCTCTTGATTACTTTAACTATAAAGTTGGGGAAAGTTAATACCAAGATGGTTAAAAAGCGTTTCGTTTTGAGTGGGCCCTCACCAGGTGCATTTTACAATAATGCTTTTAATAAATATGAATATTTAGGGTCAAAGATATTTGTTTTTTGAAAGAAAAAAGCCGGTGGGTATTCCTTTCATTCCCAAAAAATACAAATGATGCAATATTTTCTTTCCTTAATCATCTTGATATATCGTTAAATGATGGTGATTTAGCAGCTGCTGTTTTTTGTGATTTAGTTAAAGCTTTTGAGTGTGTTAATCATTCAATTCTGTTAAAAAAACTTGACATTTATGGATTTCGTGGTGTTTCTTTAAATATATATATATATAATATATATATATATATATATATATATTATATATATATATATATATATATATATATATATATATATATATATATATATATATATATATATATATATAATATATATATATATAAATATATATATTATATATATTATATATATATATAAAATTTTAATATATATATATATATATATATATATATATATATATATATATATATATTTTTTTCATAAATATTCCTCCGTCATATCTACGTAAAAAAGATTAATATCTAGAGGTCGCTACAAGCAACCGTTTTCTAGATATTTGGACTTAAAATTTTCAAGTCGATTATAATCGATGCATGTTAAAGTTACCATAACCATTGGTTTACATTTTTTCATAGATGGCTTAGAAAATGAATTTGCCGTTTAAGTTATGGTTATTACTTATTATGTGACAAATAAACGTTTCTCGTTAGTTATTAAAAAAAAAACGAAAATAAAAATAACACCCCGTATTTTGGAAAGGAAGCGTTTCCGGATATATGTTTATTTAAACAATTCATACTAGAATGTTGTGAGGAATTATCTCCTGAAGTTTGTCAAAGTGCTTTTGAATCACCCCGTATATTAAAAACAGTATCTTAAAGACTTATAAAAATGTTGCGGCTATGACCATTCGTTTGGTTTTAAGAACAACATTTCGGATCATATTTAAACCCCGTCTTACATATAAACTTTTTAAAAAAATCTTATTTTCAGATGGATCAACTCCCAGCGGAGGCTTAGTTTTTGGCATTCCCTTAACACAATGTGTTGAAAACGACAGGTTGAGCAGAGCGGCGTTCAGAAGTCGTTCAGATTTCGTCAGTTCGCCAGAAGAAAGTAGCAATATGGCGCGACATGGATCTAGAGCTAGTTTTAGTTCATTGATTGATTCGCCCAGAGGAGATGAGGTAAGTTGTGATCACAGACGTAAAAAGAACTAGTATAAGTAGATAAGATTAGTTCAAAAGTTGATTCCATACCTTCTACCACTGCAACTTACACAGGTTTATTGCGGATCCTTCAAATGCTTAAAGCTTGCTGGTCAGAATCAAAAGGGCCTTGCAGTGACACAAAATTGTTCTGCAGTTTCTTCATCTTCCTGGTAAAACCCAAACAGGTTTTCTTTTGCCAGACTCATTGTTTTCAGGTAATTTTTAAGTTGTAACAGTGACCTGTTGATTGACTTACTACCTTTCTGCTGTGACTCAGGAGGTCCGGTGTAAAATCAGGCGAGTATTCCTTTATGAATTTTTTCGCCTGCTGCTGTCTTGAGACTTCCTCATGATTCATGATTTAACTTGACATGGGGGAATCTTACAGTAGGGCTCAGGACCTAACTACCATTGCTCTGCCTGCTTCTTCATGTAAAAGAAAGTTTATTGGATACACTTACTTTCTCGAGGGCAGATATAGAGCCCTGTTCCAGTCTAAATTTGATCTTAGAGGAGCTGACTCCTTAATGACGGTTTAGCAGCCTGGAATACTGTTGGGTGTTGTTCGAGACTCATTGTATTTTTATTCTAGGTTTCTCTTTGTATATACCTGCTTCAAAAGTTTGTCAATTTAAATATATAGAAAATAAACGTTTTTTATTTAAAAATATAATATCATGTTAGATTAAAAGCTGTAAGATTAATCGTAATAATTTTGCCTTTTGTTAATTAGATAATAATATTTTATAATAATAGAATTTTTATGGTAAAATAAAAATAATTTAAATTTATTCAGCAAAATGTCTTAAACTTAAAGTAAAAGCATTTGAACTGACAGCAATTAGGTGAGAAGATTTTTTAACCTTTGTTTTAAAAGTGTTTATGAAACTTTATGATGTTTAAAAGACCAAAGCAACAATTTAAAGTCCAATTAAAACTTTTGACAGCTACCTACGGTTCAAAGAAATGGCTGAATTTCTGCGTAGTCGAAATAATCGCCTTAGAATATATTAATGTTTTTCCGATAATAACATAAAAATGACTTCTAGCAGTAATATAAAATGTTCTGGCCCCCTTTTCTTCTAACAAATATACGTTAAAGATAACAGAAAACTCACTGTCACCTTTGACGTACATCTGTTAGAAGGAAAGGAAGCATGTTCGATAGGGAAATGTCTGGAGGTCTAGGAGGCCACTGAAGCAAATATACACCGGACGCTTCTGAAAAGTCTAAACTAACAAGTGCGACATAAAGTGTGTAATGGCCTGCTGACAAAGTGGATTTTGCAATGTTTCCAAAAAGGGAATAAGATGTGGTTGCAAAACTTCGTGGATATAGCGCTGGGCAGTTATGCTACCTGAAATAAACACTAATCGTGACCTGCTGTCGTAAGCAATGGCACCCCATACCATAACAGCCACAGTGCGAGGAATATCCCGTTAGGTGGAAGATTGGACGTTCCGTATTTCACCCAGAGAAATAGAGAAGAGGAGAAAGCGCTTCAATCTGCGCGAAAAGTCTAATATAGGGCGCCGCCATGGTTGCTTTCGCTCGTCATTTGTCATCATTTGTGCTTGTCATGTCATAATCTTGTTTGTAAACAAAAATTTAATTAAAATGGTTTTGGATAAATAATATTACATTTTATGAATGAAATTAAAATTTTAAGATGAAAACATGTACCATTATTAAACATTATACTATGCAGGTGAATAATTTGTATGAATTCAAAAATATTTATGGGTTAGAAATTTTTTTTCTTGGTAAAAAGCTCAGAATATTGAAATCCTACATAATGTGTTTTTGAATTTTTTATTAAGGATAAAGAAAGCAGAATACGTTATAAATATGCATATAATATATATTACAATTTTTTAATGAAAAGGGCAAGAAGATTCAGGTGACTTGGCAGAAACGATAAATGGAAATGCTAAAATCAAAATACCAACTTGTTTACCCAAAAAAGCTTTAATAATTTTACCCAATGACTGCAGTGCAGTCTTTAGAACTCTAAAGTATACATGTCTTTTTAATGGATTCTTTAAAAGTCAAATAAAGGCCTCTGTTATTCAAAATTTGTGTACAGTTTTCCCTTTTTATGTAAAGTCTTATCAAGTGTATTTCATAATTTGGTGTGTAAAAAGTGTTAACTATTTAATAACAACAGACTAAAGTTACAATAAAGAAAAGCAAAAATGCATACAATATAAGGCATCCTAAAGAATTTCCCAGCGAGAACATCAATATGGACAAATGCATTTTATTAAATAAAATAAATAATCAGTAAAAAGTGTTTTATTTTACCTTTTTATGTCAAATTTTTTTCAAAACACCTTTATTTTATAAATGTTGTTTAATCAATATCTATAATCATATTATATTTAAGCGGTGATCATAATTGTGAGTTTTTTTTTCAGAAGTTTATTAAAATCCTATATAAAAAAATTTTAATATTTTAATATATATATATATATATATATATATATATATATAATATATATATATATATAAATATATATATATATATATATATATATATATATATATATATATATTATATATATATAATATATATAAATCTCAGAGTCAGCTGCCATTCACATATCTTTTTCTTTGATACTCTTTTTTCAATACCTATACTCCTTTTTTTAGTTTTCAGAATCAACCAGACATAGTCCTTGCCTTTGTAGCTTATTTTCTCAAATTTCTTAAAATATTTTAGTGGAGAATAGTTTTTGACATTAATATTGTAAAATTGCAAACATAAATTTCTGTTTCCTGTTAAACTAATCTTATTGTATTGTATAATTTAAGATAATTTTTATCAATGTTTAAATATTGTAGATCCCCCACACACACACATTCTAATTGAACAAATTATTTCATAATTAGTTTATATTTAGGCTCTGCAGAGACAATTTGAATGATTAATATGTGGCATTGCCAATACTAAGATACCATAATAATAGAGTTATATAGACACAATCATGGGCAAGTTCACACTCTCCTGAGGAATAGAAAAGTGACATTCTTAACTTAATCCGGTAGGTTAGTTTGCTTAAACTATTGGGTTAACAATAAAATAAGATATTTTTATTAATAGGTTTTATTGACCATTAAATGGAATCAACTTGGTTAACTTATTTCTTATTCTTTCCCCTTGAATAGTTTTGGTATGGTGTTTCGCCATGAAATTGGTGATAATTGGTGGGTACTTGGGCGGAAATGCCATCCAAAAAAAAGCAAAGGTATAACATTTTGTCTTAAAATTTTTCCTTGTCCTATATGTTCACTATCCAGGAACTGTTTTAAACAAATGTATCTGCTAGCTGACCAATTGTTCATTTGCAGTATACTCAACCATTTTTTAACCAAAACTTCCTCTTTTGGAAAACTAAAATTAAAATATTACATGTAAATTTTGTTGCGCCTGCAAGTATGCAAAAATCAAGAGACCTAAACTATTATAATGTATGTTATCTTATAAAATTACAATTAAACTATTTTAGCTTTAATTTTCTAGGTTTTTATTTACCCAATAAAATATTTTCACTATATAAAATGGGGTACTTACAAACGAAAATAATACCTTCTAGAATTGGAACACCCTCTCACGCAACAAGACATAGTTCATTAAACTAAATTAAAGCATTATAAATGGAACACTTAACTAAAATAAAACAAAAGATACTAAGCCAAATCTAATCCAAAAAGTAAACAAAACATTTACGAAAAACTCTTGTTTATACGACAACCTTTTTTATTCCATGAGAACAACAAAGAAAACAAACCAAATGTCAATTTTGATTTGACAAGTAGAAGCAACCATGGCGGTTCACATCCTTTCCCTGTAAAATTGGATGCGCAGTGGTCGAAGCGCTTTCTCCCCCTTCTATTTCTCTGATTTCACCACGTCTTTTTCTTACTCTTGTACGGCTATCATGTGTGAACGAACAAAATCTAGACTACTTACTGAATACGATTGAGTTCCATTCCATATTTCATCAAGTATCTCCCTAATCCATACCAATCATTACCGAGTATGATATGGGATCAGAGGTAGTACAAGATGGGGACGATATGAAATCAGTCCAAAATGTCTTATGACCCTATTGCCCTTCTGACAGCATCAAAGCACTGGTTCGCAACTGCTCTTGTTGTGGAAGAGCGATCTCTAAGTACTAGTTGCCTTAAATAAAGATCCCGTCACTCTGTAGTCTGTCTTTGGCGTCGGTACCTCTAACTCGTCGATTTCGACCTCCTTGGAACCACGCTCAACAGCATCTCATTACTGTAGCTTCGTTTCGATTCACCCGTTTAGCGAGTTCTCTAAAAGAAAATCCGGCTTCATGTAACCTGATTATCCGACCCCTCTCAAACTCGGAAAGTTGAGTGAAATTAGCACGCCTGCGAACTCTAGGCATTATAATGCAATGAAACAAAACAAATTCAACACAAAAAACTCACTAAATATTAAGTAAACATGTTCATATTGTTCGGATCCCAATAAAACAAAAAGTGCCTTTTCAAAAAAAGTACGACTCGGAATGCCAAATCAAATCAAATTTTCAAAAAAATTCTGGGTATTGCATTTTTCATGTCCCTTAGTATATTTTATTCTTCAAGATGTTTTAATTTTCTGACCTTTATGATCAAAAATAAACTTTTACATATTTTTTCGAAGGTAGTATTATTAATTTTTAATTAAATTTTACATGTCTGCTGCCTGCCATCTCGCCATTTCATTACCAAAGTCCTAAATAATATTCCAGATATTTTTAATTGAAGGCTTTATTCGTTTATTATTTTATTGTATGTAAAATCGAAAAAAAAATCCGACAAGTTTAAAATAATTTCTAGTTCTATTATCGGATTTCTTATTTATTTTGTCAAAAAACACGAGTGAACATTTTAGTGCTGTTTAAAAATTTAATTAGAATTTTATAGTAGTCCAAATGGTTTCTGGCCAAGTCAGTGTCGATTATGAAATCGCTGAAAAACAGAGAGTTTTGGCATAGTTGTATTTTTGGAAGCTCTGAAAGAGAGAATTAAAAAATAAATAACTGTTTACTCTATGGCAGCATAAAGTATTTCTGAAAAATATATCGTTACCCTGACAAAAAGTGATGGAACTCAAAAAACTAAGGTTAAAAAAAGGCCGACAGGAAAATCTAATATTTTTAAGGTGTAACTACATAAGCAGGATTTTAATATTTATTATATCTAGACGAATGGTGGTGCGCCGGGTCAAGGCTCGGCCTGAGAAACGCAGTGTATATATTACACGAAAGGTTTCAGCGCATTTTCCACCTATTATAACGTCGTTATCGTTCTTTAGGATTACTCGCCGTGGGCCGGTAATATATACGGGATATTTTAGAATCTTACATCTGATTGAACCTAAGTTTCTTAAGTCAGAATAGTCTTGGAATTTAAAAGCAGGCAGGATTTTATTTACTAAACAAAGAAAATTGCTACTATACACTCGGTTGCAGATAAAAAGCCCTTATTGACAACAGCCCGAGTGATTTTTGTCCTTAATTATGTTGAGGAGGATAAAGAATATTTGGAGAAAGGATAATTTTATCGATAAAAGGATATTTAAATCGTCCTTAGATTGCCGTAAACTAGGGGTTTATCGGCCACCTCGAACTCGGTTTGATGAAAGATAATATATCCAGTAGGTGAACAGAATACAGGGAGAAGTAAAGGCGGTACTCTATAGACTTAAACGAGGTCAAAGTCCAATTATAGGACATCAAAGAATCTCAAGATGGGAAATAGTTTGGGACCAAGAGGTCAGCTCATTGATTGAGATGCCCTCGGACAGGTCAACCCCTCGTTTTATCTTCAACACTTTCGGATTGTCATACCAGATAGGGAGGACTGGAAAGAAGGCCCTCCAATCAAAGCCGATCATATATGGTATACAGATGGCTCCAAGGCCAACAAGGGAGTAGGAGCTGGCATCTATGGAGACAAGCCTAGAGAAAAGATAACCTTAAGTCTTGGTCAGCACGCCACGGTTTTCAAGCTGAAATCGCAGCAATAATGCATTGTGCCGTGCTGATTAAAGGAAAAGGGAGTAAAGGAAAAAACATCGTCATTTACTCTCAGACAGCCAAGCGGCCCTGAAGGCCATCAGTTCTCCAAAAGTTAATTCCAAACTAGTGGGGGACTGAATACAGGCCCTGGATAAAGTCGGCTTGGCAAACAAACTTACGGTAGCCTGGGTACCAGGCCACGAGGGCCACCCAGGTAACGAAGAGGCCGACGACCTAGCCCAAAGAGGATCAGCCATGGAAATAATGGGCCCTGAGCCATTCTGTGGAATCTTGGCAGGCCTCCGTAAAGCATCTATAAAGAACCGGGACAACGACAGGCAAAGCAGTTCATTACGGACCTACTGAGCCACAGTCGTAAAGTCGTAAGGATAACGGTATTTCAACTAACAGGACATTGCAAACTCAAAAAGCACCTGGAAAGAATACTGGTGGAGGATAGCCTGTGTAGGTTCTGCCAGGAGGCTGAAGAAACAGCCTACATGTGTGGTGCCACTGTGAAGTACTATGTGCCTTTAGGTTTACTAGAGCTTGGTCAGGAAAAGCCAAAACCGGCAAGATATATGGAGTGGCCAGTGTCAAAACCCTGGAGTCTAGTTAAGAAGACGGGCCTGGACAAGGTACTCTAAAGAACGATAGGAGAAACCACAATAAATCTGGCAAGGTTGCAGTGGTGGAGGTCATTTTTGCCATTTCCGCTCAAATAATCTAATCTAGGTGAACAGAGCAGGTCACTCAGTAAACATTTGCGGTTGGATGTCCGTTAGAGGCTTGGAGTTTGCTGGCAAATTGAAGGAAGATTTAGGGCGGTAGGGTTCTTGGATATTCTAGAGGAGGTTATGGCACCATTGGTCGAGATTTTATATTCAAATAATAAAATAATTTACCAACAGGACAATTGCCCAATTCATATAGTTTAAGTCGTGCGTCGCTGGTTTCAAGACCAATACATCGAAGTGCTACCCTGGCCAGCGAACAGTCGCGACCTGAACTCTATTAAAAATCTTTGGGGACGATTGGTCCAGATAATATAAGAACATAATTGAAGGCCCGAAAATGCGGATGAACTCTTAACCGCTATCTTTAATGCGTTGGATCTGTTTGGTATCGATAAAGAATACGTCGATGGCAAATGGTTATCAAAAAAGAAATATAGCTGCCATTAAATATTAGTTTTTAATTTCTGATTTTCCTTTTATATATATTAAATCCATATATATATATATGTCCTATAGTATAATATATATCTATATACATATATTATATATATATATATATATATATATATATATATATATATATATAATATATATATATATATATATTTATTAATTTATATTTATCAGAATCCAAAACGGGTGCGACTTTAACCGTTTTAAGTTATCGCTGAAAACGGTTGTAAATACATCACTAACTGAAACGTTGTGTGTCAGTGTGTCAATCAACAAATAAGGACAATGGAAGTCCAAGATTTTAGTGTTATTGAAACCATTACATTGTCTAACACTTCTAAAGAAACAAACAATATTGGTTTAATAATACTAAGAATTTTTCGTACAATGCTAGATAAAATTTTTAACTTTCTCTTTCAAATCCATGTTCTATTTCATTAACAAAATCATTAGTTTATAACTCAAAAAAATGTTTACTCATTTACGTGCTAGTATTAACCCTAGAAGTACAAACCCATTTTTTACCTGTAAACTACAAACCGGGGTAAATATTAACCCCACGGGATTTTTGATCTTAAAATAGTTCTGAAACCAGTAATCTGACTTATGAGTACTCGAATTTTTTATTGTTTTTATGCCCAAGAGAATGGTGAAGAGCAAATTCAATTTTATCAAGATTTAGTTGGATAATGATTGATTTGAATAGCTATAAGTACCTACTGAAAACACTCAAACCGTCATTTAACAAACAAAAATTTATAAATATCTTTCTAAACAACCGATTTTCAAATTTTTAACGAGATTTCAAAGAGTACACATAGGGCTTTAAGAAAAAACATATTTTTATGATATTTTGCTAAAAAGTCTTTGGGACTTTGAAAATTAAAACAAATTGAATATTCATAAAATATTAGGTTTAAGAATCTATTCTGTTTCTCTCATAGCAAATTTAAAAAGAGAAAAATAGATATAAAAAATATTCAAAAGTACTGTTACGATTTTACTTATTATTATTTACTTATCAAAATTTACGGGGGGTAGATATGTACCCCGGTTTGTAGTTATAGGGTTAAAAATATGGGTAGTTTTCATAAATTTAAATTGTTAGTCAAAAACTTGTTATTGGGAAAGGCTTATTATGTATTGTCTGAATACGTTGAAGATAATTAAGAATATAATCATAATATTATATAATTTATAAATTATTTTTTGTTATTATCATATTTGTTTATTTCACTTTGTCAAAAAGATTCATAATCCTATGTGACAATAAAGCAATATTATTGTTATAACATTTCGGAAAACATAACGTTGGTAATATAATCCATCGGAAAACTTCCGAAAATTCCCCTGTTTAATTTTGTAGGTATCTCTGACGTCACCGATTAACCAACATCACCTCATTCAGCTGGTTTGACGTCATTCTTGAAGTCGACTTGTCAGTTCCCAACTGGATCCGATTTAAAAACTGTTTATTTTGCGTAACTTTTGGGTTACATGAAAAATGTGTATTTTATAGTTTATTTTCGGAGCCGTTTTGCAATAGGAAACTGACACAAATTTAAAGATAATTTACCTTTTTTTATATACAAGGCGTAAAGTGTGATAATTAATATTAAAAAATTATACAGAGTGTGGTTAAAAGTTTGCCAAAAAGTATCAGACGATAAAGAAGGATTAATAAAGAACTGGGCTTATTAAAAAAAACGATTTATAATAACTAAGATATTTTTCTTTAATAATTATCTTTCATGAGCTCAACATCACAATGAAGTGGGAAAAATATTTGGCTTTTCTCCAGAATAAAGAAAAGATATATATTTACTTTAAATTTTGTATGAATTTGAATTTTTAGTAAATTGTAAAGGAAAAGTCTACTTTAACAGAGGACACCAATTTAAAAATATTTAACATTTTTTACATTTTCTTTAGGTTAATTTATTTAAAGAGCTAATAAGATATTTGTATGTTTTTAGGGTAGACTTTCCTACAAATCTTGGGTGTCCCCAGAGAGGATGCTGGAACAGTTTAAAAGGGGACCCAAAATTTTTAGACCCAAAATTCCCAAAAGGGTCTAACTTGGGTTACATACTGAGTATACAAATGAGGGGAAATATTTTCCCGGTGAAAAGAAAAGGGGAAACCCCAAACTTTTTAAAGCTGCTGAGGCTATGGATCTAATGTGTTTGTGCCAGTTGAGGTTATTCTCAAAAGTAACGTCGACAAAATTAAACGACTCTTTGTTCTGCAGAACTTGGCCGCTCATTAAAAATTAGTACAAAATTGCAGTTAAGGCAATTCATTTGGTTTTAAGAATAAAATGCCAGGTTATTTTTGAATACTCCTCGTACAATATGTAAGTATGTAATTTACCCACGAGCAGCTAACTAAAATTCCAAGATATAATTCAAGAATTATTGTTTCTAGGCGAAATATTCCATTGAAAAATTTTGAATTTGGCTTTCGTTCAAACATTTCATTTTTGGAATTCGGAACTGTTGTAGTAAAATACCTTGCAATAAAATGCAATAATTTTTGACGTCAACAAAATAATTTTCTACTATATGGATTACCGAAAAATTTAAAAGTATGGGTTTCTAAAACAAAATACAAAATACATTTAATTTTTAAAGTTTATACATAAAAAAATATAAAAAAAAAAAATAACCCAACTTATTTTTATTGGTTTAGGATAAAGTATCAAATTTCTGTGTTGTAAGCCTACTACATCGATCAAAGTTTTCTAATTCCCTAGGTTTTTTAAAAATTTTATTTAAAAGTGAAAATTTAGAACACCAAATACATTGTAAAAAAATTAGGAACACCTCTTAATCATTTGAAAATTTTTAAAAGGCGTTATGCATTAAGTCAATAGAATATTTTTTCATCTTTTAAAAATAGCGTCAAGGGTTAATAACAAAGTGCTGATTTTACTATTAGTCCGCAGATATAGGTTATGTTTGACGTCACCTGTTTCCCCCATTTTGCCCATTTTCCCGAAGGTGTTTTTAAATAATTTTGTTAAATATTCAACTTTAAAAAACCCATTTGGAATTTTCATTTTACTATTAGAACTGTAATGTATAACATTTTAAAAATTGACTTCATACTACTTGAAAATAAACAAAAAGAAAGGATTACGTCAAAATACCAATTGACATTTAAATTGGCGTATATGGGCTTAAAGGGGATCGGCACTCTGTTAGTTATTACCCTTAAGCCTCCCTCCCAAACACTTAGATTTAGACTCCATTGAAGAGGAGCCTTTTTAATGATTTAACGGTTACAGAGGCTTCCTCTATTTGCTCACTGTCGAGCTGGGGGGGATCTGTCGCTATTCATAGGAATTTTCACGGCTTCTGCTAAGGAGTTAGCCAAGATTTCTCCTCTGGCAGCTCCAAAGAACAACAGAGTAAACCCCCAACAGTTTAATAGGAGGCTGATTTTCAGCTTTTTTCTTCTTCTTTCCCCTGAATCAGACTAGGGAAACCCCTGCTCCCCCGCAGAAGTTTTCCTTCTCTCCCAGTCTCTAATTTTAAAGTCCATTCTCCCCCCAAAAAATTGGATTAAATTTTGGGGGTTCGGGGCATAATTTTTTTCCCAAAAACAGTATAAGTTATTGATAATTTTCAAAACTATACGAAAGCCCACACTTAAATTTAGGCTTCTGCTGTAATAGTCATTAATTTGGATTTAGATTTTAATATCCCGAGTGAAAGTCACCCCTCGGTTATGTTTAGATACTATTTTCTCTTAACTGGACTCATATTTCAAAATCCGTTACAGCAGAGGCATGGATTTTTTCCCCCTTTTAAATGTTTATATTTTTCTTTTAAAGGGTAAACATCCATCGATACCCGAATTTGGAAGAACCTAAAAAAAAATATAATTTTTTTAATGCGGCTATACGAAAGTTGTGGTAGTGGGAGTTTGTTAGTCTCCGCCCACCGTCTCCGGGCCTTTTCGCCCGACCCCTAAGGTGTAGCGTAAATGCACTCGTAAGTTGTGTAAACAAACTCCCTCTCACCACACTTAAGACACCCACGGTACGCCTTCGTGGACTCTCCAAAGATAAAAAAAAATTTGTTGCAATGCAATATTTAAAAATAAAGTTTATTATAAACAGTTGACACAAATGTGACAATGTAATATGGTCTGTAAACATCGGCTTGTTCTTTCAATTCCTCTATTTGACACAACTAATCCCCAAAAACCCCACACATTGCCCTTTCAAGTCTTGTCTAAAGTTTTTGGGCCCCTGATTTTGACAAAATTTTGGTATATGGGTTTTCTTTGGGTCTGATCAATCTAAAAATTTTGTAACGTTTTGTTTTTTGACATATCCATTATCAAACGTAATCAAACTAACTCCATTTTTTTCTATATTATCCCTTCTTTTTGCATAATTTTAAATTCTTATGCCCTTTTTACATTTTTGATAAATTTAAAGGGGTATTACATCTAGAGTAGAAAAAATATTTGTTTTTTCTGAAATTTTTTTTTTAATATAATAAATGGAAGTAAACTATTTATTTAAAACAATTTTATTACTTACTGCTGTTTTTTATTATTTATTTTTAAACAAAATAATTAAATAATTTTATTTTATTTGTGTTTAAATATGTATAAATTTACAAAAACAATCTAATACCTTTTCTTCTTTGGTTTAAAGGGTTGTTTAAAGCCATAACATGCGGTACTAAAAAAAAGTTAAACTTGCTGTGGTATATTTTCGATTTTCCCCCAAAGCAACGCCTTTTCAACCAAATCAAAGCGTTAGATGTAAAAAGATCTAAGAATTTTGCGCAATAAAGGATGTTCTTTATTTTAAACACATATCCATATATGATAATTTTTACACGACGCAAAGTGGTTTTTTTAACTTATAGGTTGAGGAGTTGGTGTTTTTTAAATTTTTCCCAATAAAAATGCCATATTAATTATCAGTTTTACTGTTAAACTTTTTGGGGTAAACCATGTTCTAAGGCCCCGCAATAAAATTTTAAGCTACTCAAATTTCCATTGCACTGAGCAATCTGCTAGTGGCAGTCTTGCAACATGATTGTGCGAAAAATGTGCGTAAGAGAGAAAAAAAACAATAAGAGTATAAGAGTTCTTTGTCACGATAATGGTTGCTCTAATATGTCGACCAATAGCATGTCGAGGGGGCATATGTTACCGTGAAAGTCCGAAATTGGTAAATCTCGACATTCACCGGTGAATGTCAAAAATTAAAAAAAAACTGAACGAAAACTAACTAAAACCAACTACAATTAACCACAACTAACCAAAATTATTAGTTTTAACCAGAACGCACCAAAGCTGTTAGTTTTCGTTTAGTTTTTTTTATTTGACATTCACCGCTGAATGTCGACATTCAACCATTTTCGGACTTTCACAGTAACATATAAACTCCTAAAATAAATGTTCAAATTTTTTCTTTTGCTCCACGTGCTAAGTAGTCAGCGTATTTTTTTAGAATTTTGTCTACTCTAGAGGTAATACTACCTGAATGGTAAAGGAGCATTTTACTGAGATTTGAGTAAAAATGTCAACACTTTATATTTCAGGAAGTAAGGATGTTACATCAAAATTTGTTACTACATTTCTAAAAAAAAGTTGAGATGTCGTTAGTAATAGAGTAGAAAAAATATTAAAGAAAAGATTTTTTAATAAAGGTTTTGCTTGTTCTGTTGAAAGTAACAAACGTCCAATTTTATTAAAATTAAAAATCAAAGCAGTGGCTATTCCATCTTTGAATTTATCAATAAAATATAATAGGTAGTATGAGTTATATAAAGAACTTGTTAAAAAATCAAATTTAATCAAGTTCTACAGTATTGGTCATTTGAGATATCTATCGTACAGCTTGTTTTTAAAGAAAATATATAAAACTTTAAGGATATTTTCGCGACTTACCGTTTTTAACTACTGGTTGATAGCAGTTCTTTTTCCCACCATTCTAACCCTGTTTAACCCTATCTTGAAAAACGAAACGGTTTACGTATTAGGCGTTGGCCAAGTGGCCAAAATGGAAATTTTGGGTTTTCCCTTTCAGAATTGTAACATACAAAATTAGATTTGTCTTGAAGTGGGATAAATGTTTTATATGATATTTTGTAAAATCCGGAAACCTTAAACGTTGACGTCACAAAGATGGCCGCCTTGCGAAAATCGTTTAAGCATTTTAAGTCTGGTTCATTTTTAAGAATTAAAAAGTATTTTTATGATTACCTAAAGCCAGGATTGATTTTTGGAGATACATTGTATTCGTGGTTTATTACGTTACGATGCCCACAAAGATGGCCGCCTGGTGAAAATCGTAAAACCATTCTAAGGTAAAGATTTAACTTGGGGGAACTAACAGTATCTTAAAAGGTTTTAAATCAAACTTAAAAGACAGGATCAATGATTGGATAATTTTTTGTAAATTTGATAGTAAGGAAAGGGTTTTCGTGATATTGCTTTATTATAATTAATATGTTTTTGTGTTCATAATTCTTTTAAAATTCGATTGAAACATAATCTTAATTTAATTAAAAATGAAAATGCATTTGATTAAAATTATACATTATTATATTAATATTATTATACGTAACATTATACTATATAATATTTATTTTAAAACAAATAATAATTATTCATCGTCTGAATCGCGTCTGTGTCCCGGGTGAAGCCGAGAACAATCTGGTTGTGAATATTACTGCAAACCTGAATTTTGCACATATCTGTACATTTTAATGAATTTTAATGCAGCAACATGTGTTCGGCTACAATCTTTCTTTTCATTAATGACAATAATTCAAGACAGCAAGAGGGGTTTGGGGCACAGCCATCCAATCGATTTGTATTTTTATTACCGTCACTCCCGTTTTAAGTTAAAAAATGACCACATCTATTTAGAGTTAGTTAACTCAACGACTTTACCAGAGAGGATTTAAGAGCAAATGGGGGATTGTTGGGGGTTTAAACTTTCCCCCTGTGACAGCATGAATAAATCCGTCCAATGACCAAATTAAAAAAAGACACTCTACAGATTTTTTCTGTTATCCTCTCAAAAGAGACCAGGAACAGATGGGTGTTCTTTGGGAATTCAGACAGATCTTCAGGCGTTTGGTGGCCATTTTCCCACTTTGAGTTGCAGGGGTTTTTTATTCGGTTAGACATGCAGGAAATAATCAATTCTTAAAAAGACATATCTCTATTCTTTAGTTTTGGGTAATTGGTTTCTTGGGGCCAAATCATCTCTGACATACTGTTTGTTTGCATTAACATGATATCGTTAGAAAGAATGGATTCGTTTCCATACATCAACTTCTTGGTTTTTTGGTGTGCGACACTTCTGAGGGCTCCATTATTCTTATCATGAACGTAACGGCTGGTAACCTCGGTAAATCTTTACAACCCCCAAAAGGTTATCAGAAGTTCTTCCCTAATTAGTTATATTATCAGCTTTTTCCACAATAACATATTCTGGAAATTCCTGTTCTTTCCCGGGTGTTTTTTATTTGATGGTTTTACTGAACTACCCGCGCGTGGGTTACGATGGGACGAAAAATGATACTTCGCTCTGAACAAAAACCCTAGTCTCACTTTAACCATTCTGCCTATTTTTTGATATAGCACAGGCTTTGATCGTATCACTGGATCTCAACTCTACACATTGTACAATCCCCATTTTTATTTTCGGCTTGTACTTTTTTCTTTCTGCAAAAAAAAGGAATTTAATGGTAAAATTTTGGGCTAAAAGTATTTTGGTGTAATGGTTTTTTTCGTAACCACTTTTGAAGACACCGATGGTTCATCAGGTAAAATTGCGTTCTGTAGCAGTAATACCCACAGGTTAGTTTCATGGTAAATGCTTCGACATTGACGGGGGACTTTTAAGGAACTTTCCGGTAACTGACTTTGCAATTTCCCGGGAATCTGATGTTTTCTTATTGTCCTTTTTTCCAGGGGAGTTTTCCCTGATTCGATAAGATGGGAAACTTACTAAAATGCTGTTTTCGCTGGTACGTGAATGATGCATTATCGGTTGTATCTCAATTTTTCTTTTTTTTGATGGTGAAGAGTCTGCCTCGGAATCCATATTTTGAAATAAATTGAAAGTTGCCCAAATTATTAGAAATAAAAGATCAATACCTGCTCCGATGTTTGTAACATCATCCGTCTTTAAAATACCAATTTTAGTATCACCCCCAAACATTAACCAAAGTTATGCTGATCAAATTGTAATTACCTCACCATGAAACTAGACTTTGGAATAGTTAACTACCATTTTTTTCAACATCTTTGACTTTTAATATTTAACTACCGAATATTAAATATTTTAAAACTAATCTGGCTTTATGCTGAATCAAAATTGTTAGATACTTTCACTCCCTAAAAAGAAACCAGACTTAATGGTTAATTACAATTTGGGCCCGGCGTTATTTTTGTGCGTCCCGTAAACCAACTAGAATTTAAAGTATCATTCAAACATTTATCCTCCCCTTCATGACGAATCTAAATTTGAAAGCCCCCATTTACTCCCAGAAATAAAACCCGCTCATGCCCTCTGTTTTCACCCCCCAATATTCAAACTACAAACTAATAAATTTAATACCTTTTAATTTTAAAATTTTAAAATGTAAGTTTTTTGGAAGTTAAGAAAAAAATTGAAAGTATATATAATTTTTTTTAATAAGTTATTAGCTGTTTCAAATCCAAATATATAAATTCCCTTTATGATTGTAATATAATTAATTCTCATTTGAAACTTACCAAATCTGCAATCCAAATGGTTGTTAAACCATGCTCACAGACAAACAATGAAAAGCCGCCTTCCTTATTTAAAATTTAATTTGAATAACCATTATTAACGCTCCCCTGACTAGTGGCGGGCGTAGATATTGGGTACAAAGTAATGACGTAGATACGACGACAGAACCCCTTTCCCCCTACGTTACCGCTTCTCGCGAAAATAAACCGAAATGTTAACTGTCCTAACAATGTTCAACGCGGTATTGCTTTGATGTTGAAAAAATTTCAAACCTTTTTTTTATATTCTGTGCAAGGTAATTATTTTTTTTATATTTTTAATGGATTTTTAGAGCAAAATTCCGAACTAAATTATTTATTGTCATCCAGTTGCCTGGAAATGAGCTACGTTGTCAAGGTTTTTCATTTTTTATTTTTTGTTAAATTCAACCCATTGTTAAGTCCATTGCTAACTTTAACAACGCTGTCGTCACTTGGCCGATTGTGTGCCAATTTAGTGTAAAAATCAAGAATTTAGTGTAAAAACAAGGAGGAATAGTGTAAATGTGTAAAACGTTTATTGGAATTTCAAATTTAATAGTGGATATCTCAAAAATGAAACGTTTTCGACTAAAAATCTTTCAGATTCGTGATCAGCGCCCCCAAAAAAAAGTCGTATACCAAAATTGCTCAAAATCGGCGTTGCAGCAACTTTCGAGACAATTACCCAGAAATCTTTTGAAGTCTAAAAATACCCTGAACCTCAAGCTTGGGTGGTAAAACATATTTAGATTTTTTCAAGAGAGTGGTTTAATATAATTTCAGTTGCCAAGTCCTCCATCATGTTTATATCTTTTGTCGGATAAAGAGTAAACGAATCGTTTAATAACGGGTAAAAAAATTCTAATTTTTCACCTGGTTATAATTGTTATGTCTTTATTATTTTTAGACATTTTACACTAGACAGACACACCGGCCTCATAAAACCTGTTAAAATTAAAAATGGGGATCAATATACAAATTAAAATCAATGTTTTTTTAAAAAATTCCCGAAAGATTAAGTAACAAATTAAAAAAAAATGTAATAATTTTTGTATGACTTAACAAGTTAAAATTACATTCTATGTAACTGAAAGAGCCCAGGAATTCCCTCTTTGTATGCTCATTTATCCCCAGAGTATCTGATTGTGAAATCTGTTGCAGAGGTCTTACCTAAGATGCCTTAGAAATACAGACTCTGGGTTATATACACACCCTGGCGTAGGTAAGGGGGAGTAGAGGGGATAATTATCCCCTTCCTATGAATGCACAAAATTAATAAAATATTTAAAGGATTAAAAAAAAACCAAAATCACTGATCTCTATAGGATTTTTTTGAAGTCAAATGTTCATTCTTTCTTGCAATCGTATATTTTATTATTGCAAATTGTAATAGCCAGCCCTTTGATATATAAGGGTCCCCAGATTTAAAGGCATGCATGGGGATCCGGAAAGTAAGAATACGAAGTCGGTTAAATTATGGCAAAGGCTTAGTGCCTAAAAACCGAGTGAAAGTTGTAAAATTCGAGTACTTCCGGAGACACCCGGGAAAAAACCAAAATTTCTGATTCGTTTTTTTTTTCTGACGTTTTTTAAAAGGGAATTTTGGAAAAACAAAAGACACTCTTTAATGCTTTAAGGTCTAAAAAAACAGTTTTGAGAAAATTCCAAGGATTTTTCTTTTTGTTAAACCATCATCAACTTTATTTTTAAATGCGCACTCAATTGTTAATCATTTTTAAAGCAGTTAAATCCAAACAATGATGTTTACTTAATATTCTTTAAATAAACATTTTTTCCATGAGACAATGGTAGAAAAAAAGGACCACATCTTTTCTTATAGGGGCTTCCAAAATGTTAATAACTATTAAGTTTTTATACATTTTTGTATTTGAGAATAAGAGGTTCAAAAAATTAAATTAAAACCAGTTCCATTTAGAAAATAAAGTTGTGATGTCTGAAAAACGAAACGTGCCAAAAAATCTCTCAAAGCTGTTTTTATTAAGAGTGGCATGAAAAAAAAAAGTCTTTTTTTTCCATATCTTAAATAACTTCAGAAAAAATCGAAACAAATCAGCAAATTTGTTTTTTGGATACTTGGAAAATTTTTTTTAAATTTCAACGCATTTTTAGAAAATAAATAATCGATATATATATATATATAATATATATATATATATATATATATATATATATATATATATTTTTAATATATATATTTTAATATTTTATATATATATATATATATATATATATATATATATATATTCTTAATATCACATTTTATCCCATTTTTTAAACACCCTGTATAACAAGTTACTAAAATATTGAAAATAATTATGATACAGAAGATCTGCCTGAAATCTTGTGTAGAATCTTAAAATGAAATAATATATAAACACAACCAGCAGAGGTGGATTTACGCAAAGGCTGAGTAGGCCGAAGCCTAGGGCGGCAAATAATATGGGCGGCAAATTTCCGATTAATAAAAAAAATGTAATCCTAAATTTTAATGATATAATTAATGATTTCAGAAAAAAGATTCGAAGAAAAATTTTAGTATAGGGTTTTATTTTAAATAATATATAATTTAAAAAAAGACTTATTTGTTTTAATTTTAATTTATATTTATTTGTTTTTATATTATGAAATTTGTTTGTGTTTTAAAGAATTGTTATTGAATTTTTCTATATGATTATTACTTTTATTAAATTTGTTTGTATTATATATATATATATATATATATATATATATATATATATATATATATATATATATATATATATATATATATATATATATATATATATATATATATATATATATATATATATATATATATATATATATATATATATATATATACAGTTATTCATAATATACGGTTAACAAAGAGACAAATGGAAATTGTCTTGTTGTCAGGGCCGGATTTAACTGTTTGCCGCCCGTAGGCTAATATATTTTTGCCGGCCTAATGTCAATATTTTTTGGATATTTAAAACAAAAAATTTTGCATTAACAGAATGTAAACTTGACTAGTAATTTTTATAAAAATTTAATAAACAAATTTAACAAAAGTAAATCATATAGAAAATTCAATAACAATTCTTTAAAACAAACAAATTTCATAATATAAAAACAAAATATAAATTAAAACGGTAAAACAAATAAGTCTTTTTTTAAATTATATATTATTTAAAAATAGGCAAATACCTATACTAAAATTTTTCTTCGAACCTTTTTTTTCTGCAAAATCATTAATTATATGATTAAAATTGAGGATTACATTTTTTAAATTAATCGAAAAATTTGCCTTTGCGAAAATCCACCTTTGCTGGTTGGGTCTATATATTATTGTATTTTAAGATTCTACACAAGATTTCAGGCAGATTTTTTGTATCATGTTATTTTAACATTTTAATAATTTGTTATACAGGGTGTTAAAAATGGGATAAAAAATGATATTAAGAAAATTGCCAACAGTTATATTTTTTATGTGTCTTTACTAAAATAGTAACAACCAGAATAAATAAGTTTAAAAATAAAATAGGCAACCCTTGATTGATAGGGAATAAATCACATTTCTACTTTTTCCAGAGTGGTTCCTGTGAGAGTCTCATGGGCCGAGAGCGGATAGTAGGCAGCGTGCCAGGCCTGCTGGATGCCCTCTCCTGTTCCTCGACAGCTGATATTCCTTACTCGGTGAACGATGAAGACGTAGCAGTGCCGAATATCCTTACTGAGTGCATCAGGCATTTAGAGCAGAATGGGTTACATACGTTTGGAATCTTCAGGGTTAGCGCGTCGAAAAAACGGTTACGACAGGTAAGGAATCTATAGAGGGCGAAAGAAATAAAAAATTAGGCATAAAATATGAACCTCAGCAAAACAAATTCCTACTTAATAAGTAACTTTTAAAATAAAAAAAAGTGACAAAGATCACAAATTGTTAAAGGTAAGCAACTAAAAAACGAAAATTAAAATAGTAATTCTTGGTTGTAGATAAAATGTTTTGTATCACACTTGCGTTTAAACATGACTACCACACTCATGTGTATAAAACCACTCGGTCTACAACTTTGTTGTTCTAATCTTTCATGCTCGTTGTTTTAATTTTGTTTATGAACGCACTTGTAATGTAAATAACTATCATACATTATTTTTTTACAGTTGCGAGAAGATTTTGACTGTGGAAAAACGTCTTAGATGCAGTCAATGTCCTTTTGGGCAATTTCAAAGGCCCCTAAGGATTCCGATCCCCTGTTGTGCAGGTTTACACACGTTGTCCAAACTCAAAGTAATCATCGTGAACTCAGAATATAACGAAAATTTAAAACCTTTTGATATCCGATCTTTATTTTACATAAATAAATAGAATATATGCCACTAGAAGCATAATCTGGACTACTTTAAGTCAACAAATGGCAAGGCGCGAGAAATTTTTCTTGCAAATTAAAGCAACTGCAGAACAATTCACTTTTTCTAATGGAGAAATGTTTTTTGAGTTTGCTGGAATTATGAAAGTGTTATATAACTGTAGATTAAAATTTACGACCATAATTAATAGTTTTTATATATTTTTTCCTATAAAGCAGATTTGTATTCGAAGTCCATATAATAGAGTTTCAAAACCAAAATTTTAGAGAACCCTGTATGTGTATTAATTACGTTCAAAATGATCCGTTTAACTTTTAAGAAAAACATCCTTGGTGAGAACAAAATAAAAATCACCCAAAACGCATAAGTCTAGGGCAAAAGTAAATTAAAAATATTGTGAAAAATCAAATAATATATTCTAACTAAGAGTTTTTTTATACTATTCTATAAACAGTTTGTTAGCTTAATGGCGATATAAAAGTGTATCACAATTTTATTTATAATTGTGTGAGGTATTAATTACGTAAATATCTTTTAATTTTTAAGATAAATTTTGCGGAAGCAATAACAAACCCCAAAATTATCTACGGCAAGCGGAGCAAGCTGATTTTTCCTTAAATGATTACTTTTGAACTTATAGATAAATCATGACTTGTTAAAACTTAAGTTTGACATTATATGGTATCCCAAACTTTTATTTATCTATCTTGAAAAATGCAAAAAAGGGCTTAGCCAACCTTCTTGATCACCCGGTATTGTACATGTATTGTAGGATTTTTAATTCTGCTAATTTTTGACTTACGACAATATTTTAGGTGAAGAACTCGCAGGAAACAAGATGGATTCAAACAATCTAGCCACTGTTTTTGCTCCAAATATTTTACATTGTATAAAACCTGGTGCCAAAGACAGCCAAGACCGTTCTGAAGATAGAACAGACGTCATAAATGTCGTCAGGATACTCATAGATCATTACAAGCAACTGTTCTCGGTGCCTTCTGAGCTTCTTGACGAGATATACATTCACATGATGGATTCACACCCTGAGGTGTTGGATCAGCTGTTGCATAAGAAAGATGCTATGGCTGGAGCTGACGAGTAAGTTTTATATTTATTTATATATTATTGGGAAAGATAAGTTAGTATGTTAGGTTCGTGGTTTTTAATTTAAAGTTGATAATGATGAGGTGTTAGATGGAATATTAGACAAAACAATTTTTCTTTAAATTTAAAAAAGCGTATATATAATGGTGGGATAATAGAGCCACAATTTAATTGGATTTTTGGAAGACAAAAACAAAAAAAATGCAAGCGCTATGTTGCCCAAATACCACAAAATCTAACTATAAAACGTATTTTTACTTTTACCATTCATCAAAACTCATTTTTATTATGCTTACCTGAAAATACTACATTTTTAACTGTGTATAAAATACAATAAATATGACACTTTCAGAACAGCGCACGGAATTTTTTTCCCGATCCCTCTTTCCGTGCGCTTATACAAAAATATCCATGGAAACTGTTCATAACAACGATTTATTTATTAATGACATATTTTATTTTCTGTCATTAAAATTTATGCCATTTTCAAAAAATGAATTCAGATTTGGAAGAAAATCCGTATATTTCCGATATTATATTACAACAAGCGGTAGAAGTGAGTGCGGATTTATTACCAGTGAAATCCAGGTAAGATATGAACATGAATATCACATTTTTACCGAATGACGGACTCAGAAAAGAATCAAAATTGTGAGTGATGATATTCTCTTAGTTTATTTTTCTGAAAAAGCCAAATCTATGAAGTCATCTACCTTATGGAGTCGATTCTCCATGTTAAAGAGTTGTTTGGCAATAAAAGGAAATACTCACAACCAATATCCAAAAACTATCGCTTTTTTGAAACGACAAGCTGTAGGATATGTACCAAAAAAATCCAAGGTTCTTACATCAGATCAAGTAACCAAATTTTTATGGGAAGGTTCAGATGGACAATATCTACTAGCAAAAGTAATTTTAGTGTTTGGCATCTTCGGCGCATGCCGCAGAGATGATTTAATACGTTTGAGTTTAGACGATGTGGAAGATAATGGGCGTTTCCTTGTCGTGTTCTTACGAGATGGAAAAACTCACAGGTCAAGAAGTTTTACCATTACCAATGAAAATTGCAAATTCAATCCCTGTACACATTACCGTAAATACGCAGATCTCCGCCCTAAAAATATGGAGAGTAGAAGATTATTTGTTGCATACCGAAACCAAAGATGTTACGCTCAACATGTTGGGTGCCATACTATCAGTGGTATTTCAAAACTTGTTGCAAAATACCTAAAACTAAAAAATCACAAAGAATATACCGGACATGGCTAAGGCGTTCTTCGGCTACCATGTTGGTAGAAAGCGCGTATTTCTCACTGGAAAGACGGAGGATGGCTTTCTTCCAATGTAGCAAAAGGATATATAGAGGAGTTCATACAAAGAAAAATTGAAGTATCCCAAAAGTTGTTTAGGCCTTGTAACTTGGAAACTACAAAATCTATAACAGTTAATCAAGAGAACCAAAACATACACAAACACTCCACTTTAACATCTTTAGTTCAACAAAAAGAAATACAAAAGGAATTAAGCTTGAACAATAATACGAATTGTACATTAAATATGACCATTAATCATAAGGGTTCCGTCCAAAATTAATTTTCTTAGATTTAATTAGCTTCTAATTTGTTTTTGTTAATTTGTTTTATTTTTTTAAAAATAAAAATAAAAATCGCAATTTTTTAAATCATTTTTTGCGATGTTTTTTGTTTATGTTGTTTTCAGGTACCTAAGTATAATAAAAAATATCGTTCATTACACGTCCAGAAATGGATTTTTCCGTTCATGCATGACTTTCCGAGTCATGCGCGCACGGAAAAATCGTAATTTCCGTACTGGTAATGAAATATACTATTATATAAAAAAATTCAAATATAAAGACCCGTGAATCATACAGTAGCATATTATGAACAAAAAAGATAGGTAACTCGTTCGACATTAAATTGTGCAATAAAACAAAACATTTTATTTCATTTTTAATAGCTTTTTTATTTACTATTTGCATAATAATATTCAAAAAAAGATAAAGCACACATGTAAAACCTTTTTTTATGTTTTCCCATTCACGTTTAACACCCTTATCTCAACACGGACCACTTGATTGATCGGAAAATTTTAATATCTTTTTTCATTGCCGGGAAACCCTTTTGCTTTTAAATTAAAAACTTTTGGGTAAAAAGGTTTAAAGAAAAGTATACCCCAGAGATATTAAATGTTTTATCATTTGTGATATGTAAGCGATTATTTTTTTTGTTGGATCTTTGATGCCATCACTTTAAAGTAAAAAAGAAGAGAAGTGTCATCTGTATAAAAACTTAATGAAAGGGGAAAATGAATTTTTATTAAAATTTCTTATACGCTTTGTCCTTAAAATAAAAAACAATTTATTATCCCAGGAAGAAAAGTTGTTCTGGTGAACATGACACTTTTTAACCATTTATTATTGTATGTGGTATTTTTTTTACTAAAAACTAAACTAAAAAGAAAAAAATATATACAGTATGTAAAAAAGGACAAATGAACCAAAAATTGAAAGATACGAAAAAAAGTCATTCGTGATAAAAAATTTTGTCGTCGAAAAAATATAAACTACAATGAAAAAATAGACTTTTATCATACCGGTCGTCTCAAAAATGCAAAAACAAAATCGAATACAATCAGTCGTTTTTTGGTCTTTTAACGTGAAATAATAAATAAAAAACTTGCTCCAAATTTACTTCTTAACCTGATTCCAAACATACTGAAGAAAATTTGAATTGGGAAAAATTTAAAATCAACATTTTTGCAAGTACGCATTTTACTACTTTTACTTGAATAATACCTTTACATTACTAAACTTTAATAAAAATAAATATACAATGGAAAAAATATAAAATGTAAAAAAAGTAAATGTAAAATGCGTACTTGCAAAATTTTTTTTTTTATTTTTCGTAAATTAAAATTTTCTTTAGTAAGTTCAAAATCAAGATTAAAAAAATTTAAAGCAAGTTTTATATTTATCATTTTACCTTAAAAGGCCAAAAATTAGTGTTTGCTCTTGTTCGATTTTATGTTTTTGCATTTTTGAGACACCCTATATGATAACAATCTATTTTCTCATTGAAGTTCATATATTTTTGACAAGCAGAATAAACAGGAATGACTTTTTTGTATCTTTTAATTTTGGTCCAATTTTCCCTTTTTGTTAACCGCATCCGCGGACATACTGTATATATTTAAATAAAATTTTAAATTTTAAGATTTTAGTTTTGGAGGAGAAATAAAGTCCTCAGGCAGTAAAGGTATTCCAATAAGAGGTATTATTTTTGATATTTAAAGAAAAATGCCATTTTTAAAAATAAGGATCGGATATTTATTACATTATAAAGAGGAAGGTAGCCGGGTTTAAAAATGGGAAAATAACATCACCAAATGACCACCACGAGCACTTTCCACAGACCATATCCTTTTCATAAAAAATTTTCCCTAACCAATCACTAAAGTGGGTTATGTCCTCAATAGCCTCCGAATTCCCATCTTTGAGGTCTTCAATGAAACCCCTGGTTGGCGTAGACCTTCTCTTCACGTGGCCCCAAAGGAAAAAGTTAGGTGTTTAATCACCCAAAATCTTGGTGGCCAATTGTGATCCTCTTTGAAAAAGAAACAGTCAGGCTTTTCCGAAAATCAATGGTTTCGTTGCTTGTGGCACGTCCCGTCTTGTTAAAATCAAAAGTCTTCCCCTATCAATTTCCATCCAATTCTGGATAACGTTTGCTTTCAGGGGCGGTGCTGTGCCCCGCAACAAACCATTGTTTTACGGGGGAAAAATTTCCCGGCCTGCTCTCTGAAGGTGATCCGTGGCCCCCCAAATCTTGTGACCTTTGGGAGCCCCGTGAAAGGGTTGCCAACAAAGGTCGATTCAAGGGTCAAAGATGAATTTGTGAGGTATCGAGGAAAATGGGGGACCACTTTGTGTTTGCCTGAAAATTTTGAAAGGGTATTCCGAACGGCCGGGGCAAAAGTGATGTTATTTCCTGTAACAGGCAATTTTTTTTATAAGAATAATTTTCGTATCTTAATTTTTGGTCATTGTTTCTTATCCGCGGACATACTGTATATATTTAAATAAAATTTCTGACTTGAAAATTTTTAGTTTTGGAGGAGAAATAAAGTCCTCTAAGGGCAGTAGATTTGAGCTTTTAACTTTAAGGTTTTATATTTAAATTTGTACTTTTTTTTAGATCCGTAGACGAACTTGACTCAGAGTCCAACTCTGCACCATGGACACCTACCAAACCCAATTCGGAGGTATCCATGGAGAATGCTTTCGACGGAAAAATCCTATCGGGCGAACCAAAAAGAACTTACTCTAGAGAAGAGTGTTTGCACGAGGCTGCAGCTACAGGTGGACCAAACATTGGAATGAGAATAAGGTAAGTTACCTCTACCAGTAAAAATCTAGAATACCTGACATTTTTTTACTGATTTTAGGCATAAAGATAAAATTCGAGAACGCAGCCTCCGTCGTAAGCGCGAGAAGTACGAAGACGGACTTCTTGCGAGAGGAAAAGGCTCCAAAGAGGAAGATTTCTACAAACATCGGTCATCTTCAATCGAAAGTACGAGTTCAACGCACACTGATGACGTCACGAGGGTACTGAGGATGACCGATGCAGATTTCCATGAACGACGAAAGTCCAGTCCTTACATTTTAGATGATAGTGGGGTATTGACAGCTAGTCTGACTATTCCAGTCCAGGCCGGTGTTTCTTATAATATAGGTAAATCCATTATTCTATTTTATTTCCTTACTTGGCACAACTTTTTACTTACTGATTACAATAGTTATAGACCAAAGCAAATAATAGAAGCAAGTGTTAAATAACGTTATTTTTTAGTGTATAGTACTTGTTTTTATTAAAAAATCAGTGGAGTCGACGCTGAGTCAACAGTGCGCTTACGCGCCGCGCTTGCTCATAAACAAATTTATATTATTTAAACTAATTGAAATTTTTTTCCAAATATTCAACTATATATAGCAAAACTATTAAAAAAATATTATTTGAGCGAGAAGTGATCAAAATTCGCATTTGTTTATTTAAATGTTAATAAAAAATATGATAATAAAGAAATAATTTCCAGATGTTTTACTCTTGTGAAAATATGAATATTAACAACAATTCCTGAAAATTCTACTGAATTATCTTTAATGATTTTTTGTAATTGATTTTTTAATTACAATTCTGCAATTTTTTTTATTGTAAAAAAATGTTGTTAAATAAAAATTTTGAAAACGGTTTTGGGATTTTATGTTGGTAATGTCTTTTCCCTGAAAAAAATATATAAACAACTCCATGATCAAGTGGAAAATGGGGGTCTACTTAAGATGATCTTACCCTTTTGTATTTAATGTAATTATAAATATTTACGTTTGTTTTCAGATGATGACATTCCTTATATAGAAGACGTAGAAAATGGTAGACAACATATGACAATAGGAGTGGTAAAAGCACCTGCAGTACCTCCAAGAAGAAGAAACACATCAGTGGGAAGTGATTCTTCCATAACATCAAACATTCAACCAGTTACTGGATCATTATCATTAGGTAAGTAAACAAAGGGCCCATAGCAATTGTCTCCAAGGTTAATAATAGTAGAAATTTTTAACTTTATATATTTTATTCCAGGTCAAGGCTATGACTCAGCAGTGGGCTCTTCAGCGCCTACAACTTACTCCTCTCCTCTTCAAAACACCCCCTCTTCAATTTCCTCTAGCATTGCAGACGCAGGACACTTTTCCTCACCTCCAAGTTGGGCTAGTAGCCCACCAACGTCGCCTGACAGTACACATACATCCGTAAACTATATTCCTGATGAAGTTCACGTGCTGAAACCAGCTCCTAAAGGCAGAAACGTTGTGAAGGATGCGCCTATAATACAAAAAGTCTCATTCGCGCAAGGTCCTAGTCCGCAAACTATACAAAAAGTAAGAGATCTTAAGGCTGCAATGTACGGAGGAGATATCTCCAAGAGCGCAAGCACAACGACCTTCGTGGACTCAAAAGTGGAGAGAGAACCTAGATTTACTCCAAGTATTACCAGCATTGGCAACGCTGTTCTGAGGTCCAAGACGGCAGATTTCGAAAGAATTATTAAGGTAGAAAATACAAAACCAAAAGTACAAACTACACTACAAACACCAACAACACTAATAACACGACAACAAGCAGCAGTGCTGCGGACAAGGAGAAGAAGAAGTACACTAAGAGGAGGTACACTGATTCGAGGCACCCCACAAGACATATACCTGACTTGGAAAGTTTGGAATCGGCGGGAAACAAAATGGAGCAGAATGTAGTTACGACTTCAGCGGCTGGACCTGTATATAAAAGGAGAGAATTAATTTCTAGTGTACCCTCAAAATAAAAGAAATTTCACGTAAAAAAAAGTTAACCTTAAAAAATATTTCGTGATATAAAAAGATCAATATTTCTCAAATTATTGTTTGGTTTGCTTTTTTTATGAATAATATTTAGTTTCATATTCTCTAGGATAACTTTTTGATACCATTTTATTTATGTTATTTTTTTTCAAATATGGGGAAATAGACAATAAAGTTTTTGTTGGGCCTGGTAACTTTTTGAAATCCAGCAGTATATTATTGATTTGGGAAGAAAACAAGAAATATTAACCAAACAATGAAATTACGAACAAATTTTACAAAAAATAATGGAATCACATAAATCAATATGATTTTAGGTATAACTAAATAGGGTATTTTATTTTGATAGTAGAATGTACAGGGTGTCCCATATTCGATTCTCATCATTAGGATCTCGGAAACTTGAGGAGATACGAGGTCGATTAAATAGAGGCAAAGTTGCGCAATTTGATGCTGATCAAAATGCCACCTTAAAAGTTTAAAAATTTTAAAAACTGCGAAAGATTTTGAAAAAAATCAAATATTTGCGTTTTTTTAATAAATTTTACATTTTCATTGCTACTTTTTCTGTTCTACAAGACAGTGTTATTTGATTTACACACCGACGTTTTGTCCTCGAACTAGCATCATCAACTTTGTTTTTTTTTTAATAGCGCCCTGGATTTTTTATAACGTATTTTAAGATATTCTAAAGTCCTAAAACCAATGATGTATCGCACTTATTTAAAACAATTATCATTAATGGCAATTTCTACAAGAAATCATGTATTAGAGAGAGACAGAGAATAGATTTTTGGTAAATCTTACCAGAAAATCATTAAAATGCTTTTTTTGAGTAAGTGCGATAAAGCATTGGTTTTTGGACCTTAAAAACTTTTATGTTTTACCTATCTATTATTGATCTATAATACCTTAGAAACGGAATATGTTATGATAGCAATAATGCCCTATCACATAGGGATTATAAGGGCATTATGATAATGCCCGCTTATAATGCCCTAATCCTAATATGGAAATTTTATTGCTTATCCAATTTTATTTCTCTCACAATAAAGATCAAGTTTATACAAAAAATAATTTTTTCTTTAAACAATACTAAAAATTAAACTTTATTTCCAAAATAAAAATTACAATTTTGAAATGTCCCGGAAAATGTAACTGATCCCACTGTAGAATGGTCGGTGTTTATTGTGATGGTAGCAGCGGTGGTAGCACTAACGCTATTTTGTATAGAAGAACAGTCCATTAAAAAATTTTCAATAGTCGATACGGAATTAACCTCGGAATTAACTGAATTGGCAATCATTTTGGCTACTTTGTTTTTGGATGAAATACTTTCTTCTATATATCCTTCAGCTACTGAAGAGCTTTTCCATTTCCCATGTTGTTTTAGCGTTTCAAACGAAGCACCTGCCTCAACAAGTAAAGTTGACGATGTGCGACGCAAACAGTGGCCGGTGTAAGCTTCTGCATTATCCAGTTTTAAAAATTTTGCGATCAATGTTGGGACGCTTCCTATGGTATTTTTTCCAATGGGTTGCACTGTACATCGACCCTTCGCTCCTTTATTCCAGCTGGTCTTAATGTTGTGTACTTTTTTATTAAATTTAAAGCGCCTAAATCTTCTTCAATGATAGTTAAAAACTTTTTGAAGTTGAAGTTTTAGTTTCTGGTACCTTTATAACCAAGACTGTTCCTCTATCTTCAATGTCATCAATGGTCATTTTGACCAACTCATCTCGTCTTAAACCTCCAAAAACACCCATTACCAATATGACTTTGTGTACCAAGTAGATATCATCAGGAGCCTTCTTAATAAATTTTAATATTTGTTCTCCTTCCAAAACTTTAGACTTCTTCGGGACGTATCCTTTCGACTTAACTTTTAAAAAAGATATGAGACGATGGTATTGCGAAATGTCTATATTTTCATAGACCATCAACGTAGACCTTAGGGTGGAATACTTGGTCCAGAGAGAGTTCGGACTGTATTTTTCCGACTAAAAATAATAAAGTTTATTAAACATATGTATTAAAATAAAATCAATAACTTACCAGTTCCTGGAAATATGCCATTAAAACGTTTTCGGTTATTTGAAGAATTGCGTTCGCATCTTTCCAAATACCAATATGCCATACTCCCGATCATACTGTTGCCTTGATTTAACTGGCAAAAGATTTTCGGTCGCTTTTATGGCCTTTTCTCTTATATTTTGTGGAATTTCTTCCATTTGAGCAAATCGTTAAATAAAAAATGCCAACTGACTAACTGACAGAAACATCAAAGTCAAACTTAACACCAGTCATTATCTACTTACGTATACAGGTACAGGTGCAACTTATTTTTTATATTGCGAATAAATAATGTAATTAGTCATTGAAAAACTCTTTTTTGGGTAAAAAATAAAGCATTGTATGCACCACGGGCTTTACTGGACTATAATGCCCATCAGGTCGAAATCGACCTTAAGGGCATTATAGTCTCAGTAACGCCCTTGATACATAAATATCTATTAATATCCGTAATAAAAAATCCAGGACCGTATCTAAAAAAACAAAGTTGATAATGGCAGCTCAAAGACGAAACGTCGATGTGTAAATCTAATAACATTGTCTTGTTAAAGAGAAAAAGTAGCAATTAAAATGTAAAATTTATTTAGTAATACAGTCATAAAAAAATAAAAATAAAATCGCGAATTCAGTTTTTTCCAAAAATCTTAGGAAGTATTTAGAATTTTTAAACTTTTATGGTGGCATTTTGATCAGCATCAAATTGCGCAACTTTGCCTTCATTTAATCGACCTCGTATCCCTTCCAGTTTCCGAGATTCTAATGATGAGAATCGAATTTGGGACACTCTTACAGGCGTAAAAAAACACGATTCTTATGAAGAATCCTTTGGTATTAGCATTGAGCGCAGGGGTCATCCAATGATGCCTGAACAGGCCCATATTTTTGGCATTCTTCATATAAAAAAATATGATGTGCATATATTTTTTTATTAAACTTATTAAAAAAAGGACGCTTTAAAAACGAACAAAAAATACAATGTTTCCTTTAAAAAATAATAATTCTATATCGTATCATTTTCTTTTGATATTAATTATTTTTTGTTCCCAGATTCTATGGGACAAAAAACCTCAAAGTGACTATTTTCCTTTTTTGAAAATACGAAAAAAGCCACAAAAATGGCCTGCTCTGTTATCGTTGGATTACCCTATACATACCTACTGAAAATTTTGTACATAAAGTTAGTATATAAATATATATTTTTGTAATATTGCAGCTAGCCTAAGATATTGATCATTAGATTTAACTATAAATAATATTTGTGTTCAGAAGTGCCTTTGCGAAAAAAGGAATACACACTAAGCATAAAATTATATTTTTATGAATAGGCTACTATACAGGGTGTCCCGAAATAATCGCATATTTCTAGGTCGAATTGTCTACATTAAATTATTTTTTTTGTGACAGTTATTTACTTTTGCATTCTTTTTGTTTGCTAAGCAACCAATTTAGCTTTTAAACTTTATACCAACAAAAATATATGTTACTTGTTATTTTTCCTTAAAAATTAAGCCCTAATCTTGATAAAATAATTATTATCTAGCACTTCTATTACTTGTAAAAAAACATCTAGCTTTAAGAATTATAATTTATGTAAAAAAATCAGTTTCTAGTCAACATTTGTGTAGTCTTATTGTTTAATAAAAAACTATTTTTTAAGTCATATGTATGAAGCTTTTTTGTTGATGTAAAAATAAATACATTGTGTAAATATATTTCATTAAAATAATAGTGTTTTTTTTTAATTAATTATCTACTTTTGCTGCTTCATTGATCTGTTTATGTTGAGGGGCCAAGAAAGACAACTCCCAGTATTTATATTGTTATTTTAATAATATTTTTAGCCTTTCTGGTTTTTGTAGACTGTTTTTCAACTCGTCCATCTAAAATTTAAAAAAATTTTACATGTGGTTTAACATTCATATAGTTTATTTTAAAAAGCTTTATTTTAATAGACAATATTCTCCGAGTGCAAAGACTTGGTTTATTTGCCTTGCCATCCTAATGAGTTTAAGAGAATGAGAAAGGACAAATTTTGGACTTCTTAAGGCAGGTGTGTTATCTAGAGAAATAAAAAGAAAAACAAACTAAGCCACAAAGACTAAGGACACCAGAAAGTCGAGATTGCTGGCTCAGTTAGTTTGACTCGAGCGAAAGACGTTATCCACCATTTAAAATGACATGACATGCACACTCACACCGTGAGCGTAGGACTATGAGGTGCCATTGGATATGGTTGTAGGATTTTTCTAGTCTATATCAAAAATAACACGACAACTTCTCGGTATTTTAGAAAAATAGTGTTTCATATCTTAAGACTATCGGAAATCCCGTTTTTAGCAACAAAGATCACATGTGCCTGTGGAGTGATCAAAACCACAACACGAGGGCAAACCAGGGAATGGATTCGAAACAAACACGAGGAATTCTGGGGAGCCTCAGTAGAAAAGACATGAGAAAGGCTTCATAAGGGGCCTATCCAAAAAAACGAAGAAAGGACTACCGAAAATGAGCCCACAGGAATATAGCAACCAACCAGTCTCGGGGTTGTACAGACTTGTAGAAGGAACAAGACTAATGGAGAATTGGTATAAAAAATAATGTAAGAGATTAGGCACAAAAAACCCAAGAGGCTGCTGCCTCCGGCAGTAAATCAAGATGGCTTCCAGGGAAGAAGAAGAAGATACCCTACTTCGTGGATTAAGGACTTACAGCACGCCCCTTACACATTGCAGCACTCAGACATAAATTAGAGTTAGGGTGAAATGGGACCCCAAAGGGATATTACCACCTTATCTGATCAATGACCAGATGTGTAAGAAATCGAGAGTTTTCAACACATTATTAAATTTGTTTTTGTTATTGATCAACCGATTTAGCTAAACACCTAATTATGTTGGCTATTGTATACTATACAAGTAATATATCGTCTATCGTCAATAATTATGTATAGTCTCTCAGAATACATAGGTTAAAGGGATCTTTTCCCAACTTTAAAGCGACTTAGCCATTTTCTTCCATTTTAATCTGGATATAGAAGAAAAAAAAAAAAGCATTTCCATTTGTTTTATTTTTCTTGGTATCACAATATTTATAAAACATTATGTATACAATAAAATACATAGACAATATTTAATATTATAAACAGTACAATAAACATTGATACTTTACTTAAAATTATAAAAATGGATGGAATAGAATTAATATACTTTTTTTATCATATAACTCTCTTGATTGATAAAATAATAAATATTAAATATGTAACCTGTAATAACAGCATCTTTTTTAGGCGTGAGAGATCCCAATAGCGCCAATTTAGTTAACTTTTTAAAGAAATATGTGGTAATAATTTTCACATTTAAAATTTTATCAATCAAAATATTTTTTATAACAAACAATTGATCACACATTCAAAAGTATGTTTAATTAAGTTTTAGTGCTTGTACTTTGTTTCCTTTTTGTATAATTTAATTGGCGCTTCTATATCATCTAGCTAATGTCAAAAATAAAGCAACTTCTAATTTTTAACAAAACTGCCAAAACCATAAAATAAAAAAAGTATATAAAGCAAAATGCGAGTCAAAACTCTAACAATTACGATAAAAATTAAAAAAGTAGGAATGCAAAAATTATAAAGCTGCTTCTTTTTTAACGACAATTTAGTATAAGTGTATTTATGTATAAAATAGCCTGACACCAACATTTTTATACCTCTATAAAAACATCGATAAAGTAAAGAATAATCTCTAATTTTAATCTAAACAGCCCTGAGGAGTGCGTTGCATAGAACTAGCAGATTGCGATAACTTAGAACTAGAGTAAAAGTTAACTAAAAAAAGTTTACAGAACACGGCATTTTAAAGACAGTTGTGATTAATGCATACTTATTACGTTTTTTTGGTTCGTAATTTAAACGGCACATTTTTTATATAAATTAAAATATTTTTGTTGTAACTAGAACATGGAATGTTTTCTTTACTTTTTATATTGGGGTTTTGATTTGAATGAAACTACAGTGGCGTTACCACCATATCTTATTTTTATTTATTTCTGCAAAAATTTGAATTAAAGAATATTTTTTAATAAATTTTTAATACATTATTAGGAAGTAAGAGAGTAGCTATTTGTTTTACAATGTCAAAAAAACATCATCTGCCAAATGTCCTTCGTTGATATTTATGCCTGATTGGAGTCAAGCCTCAAAGTCTTGCATTACTGTTCACAGCATATCGACAGGTACTGCTGCAATCCTAATCACGAATACGTTGTTTAAGGGTTGGGATTTTCCTAGGTGGATCAGTTGGCCTCCTCGGTCTCCCGACCTATATTCTGCGACATCCTTTTGTGGGGATATGTAAAATCAAAAGTGTTTGAAATTGACCCACACAAGATAATCCCAGCCATCAAAGAAGAATTCGTAACAAGTTTGCAGCAATACCTCTCGATATGCTGTGAAAAATTATGCCAAATTTTTAAGCTTGACTCCAATGTGGTATTTAAAAATGAAAAGTAGCCAAAAAGGACTTCGTTTGTTTTCATTTATCCACTCTATACAGCATTTTTGTCTTATTTTTGGCTAAAAAAATCACATAATGCATTGTACCATGTTTTTTAAAACACCTTCTGTTTATTCTTGTGGCTAAATTTTGTTTGTAACCTCACACTTCCCGTAGCTGTTTAGATAAAATATTTTTTTAAAATCAACAATAAAATAATATCGATTAGTCGTTCTTGGAACGAAAATATAAAATATATAAATGCGTTATACACATAAAAACCAACATTGCAAATAACACTTAACAATTAAAATATTATAACTTAAAATGTACCGAAAATGTTTACAAAATGGACGGTATTCAATAAGGAATGTTTAAAAATATATAGTAAGGTATTCTGTACACAGCTTAATTTATATTTTTATATTGTTAATGAGACATATATTATTTTTTAAATTTTAGTTAGCTTAGTTAGCTAGTTATTTTTTGGTTCATAAGTGTTTGTAAAAAAATGTTTAACTCGATTAATAAAGAAATAAATAGTCCATTTAAAACGCGATTCTGGGTGTCCAATTTTGCTGCAAGTGGAAATTTCCTTCAGGTAAGTGATTTGGATTGCTGACTCCGAATTTTGGGGTCCCGCAGCTTGGAAATTCTGGGATCACCTCTAAAAATGCAAAAACACCCTTTTTAACGAAAATCTTATAAGAAACTTATGAAAATGCTCTTTAGGCACCTAGAAAATACTCCCAGAGTACCTTTTTTGAGTAGCTGATTTCGAATTTGGGGTTCTCAAAACCCTTGAACCCCGGCGTCAACCCTAAAAGGGCAAAAAACACCTTTTTAAGGAGTTTTTAAGGAATAATCTTATAAAAAATATATAGAAATTATTAAATATTGATACATTTTTTAAATTTTTTATGACATTATATTAATTTAAGCCTAACTTAATATAATGTCGGGTAATTCATTGAGGGTAAAGCACCCCCAATCATCCCAAAAATATCGTATAATTAAAAAAAATGCAAACAAAACAAATTTTGCTTTTGCCCCAAATTTTAAATAAATAGTCAATTTGTAAAAAATAATAAAAATTCATTTTTTGGGAAACTTTTATTTTATCATGTTTTAGGGGAAGATTTTCTCATCAAAAGGGTGAAAACATCTAATGATACTTTTGTGTAAGCAAATTTTTGGTATAATAAAGAAAAATACAAAAGAAATTATTTTAAACTCATTGTTTACTTTTAATTCGAATTGAATATTTTCTAAGCTCCCAAAAGGAGAACAAGGGTTTTTTTTGATCGTGAAATTAAATCAAGAAGCACAAAAAATTTTATTTGCATTTTTTTTAATTGTACGATATTTTAGGAATTAATTGGGGGTTGTTTCACCCCCAAGGAATTATATTAAAATTTTATTTAGGCTTAAATTAATATAACGTCATAAAAATACATTTTTTTTAATATTTAATGATTTTAATAAATTTTTCATAATTTCCAAAAAAACCTCTAAAAAGGGTGTTTTTTGCTTTTTTAGGGATGTTCCCGGGGCTTAGGTTTCGGGACCCCCAAATTCAGAATTAGCGACCCAAAAAACGGTCCTGAGAGTATTTTCTAGGTGCTTAAAGAACATTTTCATAAGTTTGTAAAAAACCCCTGAAAAGGGTGTTTTTTCCCTTTTGGGGTTGACGTCGGGGTTCAAGGGTTTTGGGACTCCAAAATCCGGAATCAGCGACCTAAAAAATCTACCCTGGAAGTATTTTCTAGTTGTCTAAAGAGCATTTTTATAAGATTTTTGTTAAAAAACCCCTAACAAGGGTGTTTTTTTCAATTTTTAGATGTAATGAAACTTGGTTGTGGCTGTGTGCACGTAAGAATTTAGGGAATGAAGAGACTTTGTATTTCGTGCAAATTTTTATTAAAAAATCCTAGCAGAGCGCTTTCGGTAAAACCATCATCAGTGCTATCTACAAGCAAGAAATGAACTTTAAAAGAAAGATTGAAAAATTTTTGTTAGAATATTTTAAGGAAATTTTCAAAAAAAATGTATTTTAATGATTTTTTTAATTTTTGATATTTTAAAATATTTTGCTAAAATTAAAATTATTAGTAAATTAAGTATGAATTTGAAAGGCCCTTGAAATGTTAGTTCAAAATTACTGCGTCAAGCAGAGCGCAAAAATTTTAATTTCCTCAATTGTTTTGTTGGCCAAATACAAGTCTACTAAATTCATTACTTCACATTGATTTACTATATTTAATGTTTAATTTCACGCAAAATAAATTTTAAAATATAAAAAATTAAAAAAAAAATCACTAAATACATTTTTTTGAAAATTTCCCTTAAAATATTCTAACAAAAATTTTTCAATCTTTCTTTTAAAGTTCATTTCTTGCTTGTAGATAGCACTGATGATGGTTTTACGAAGCGCTCTGCTAGGATTTTTTAATAAAAATTTGCACGAAATACAAAGTCTCTTCATTCCCTTTAGAGGTAATGCCAGAATTTTCGAGCTTCGGGATCCCGAAATTCGAAATCAGCGACCCAAAAAACGTATTCTGAAGGTGGTCTTCTCTTGCATCAAAATTGGGCACCCAGAACCCGCGTTTGGAATGGACTAAAATGTTGATAAAATCTTTTAATGTACATAATAATTTAAAATTATTAAAAAATAGGTCCCACTAACTTTAAAAATAAAGTTTTTTTATCGATAAAGTTTTTCAAAACGTGGATATCTGTAGCTATTAAATCTTCTCAGATTTATTTCCAGAAAGGTAAACTATATCCAATTTTTGAAAAATATTTAAAAATCTTAAAATTTTACAATAAATATACAAAATTTAACAATAAACACTTAAAATTAACTTGTGTTATACACGTGTAAAAAACAGTATTAAAGTTCTAAAGAAACAGTTAAGCAAAAATAATATATAAGAATTTCAACATAGACTAGAAACAGTTAAAATTTAGACAAGTTTAATTTTCAAGCATATTCCCTAACACTACAGCCAACATTAAAAATTAAAAATATGCAAAAACAACTGCAAGCTTGACCTTATATAAATTTTAGAAGACTTTTGTTCAGTCTAGAAAAGCATAGGCATCTTTTGATAACGGGTGGATTTAGTTTAAAATATCACCATGTCTATTATTTTTTTTTTAATTATAAATATATATTTTTTAAAAGTTCGTCTTAATGAAATTTCTAAATAATTGTTTCATTTAATGTACGTTCTTTATTTTTTGCACCAATATAACGTTATTTTTTTAGTCTAGGAGAAATCGACGCATGAGTATCGAAAACTATTCCACCACAATTTTTTTATATGATCCTCTTTAAACTGCCCTACTAATGATATAAATGCATGTTTCCACGGGGTAACCTGGTGCCATATTGTTTAAATCGAAATTGTTTAAACAATATTCCATGACTTTTTACGATAAAGTTATTATTTTTGGACATATGAATTTTTAAAGTTTCGAAAAATCTCAATTTGGGTACTTTTGACCCATGAAAAACTTAAAAAAAAATATTGTTTATACCTAATTTGTGATTGTTTATTACGTGCTCACAAGAAAGATAAACTTTTCAATTGATTTTAGAAAATAAAAACAAATTGTAGATAATTAAATTAATAATAACATTGCTCTCTTTAACAATTTTGATAAAGTTAATAGTTTTTAAGATAAATGATAGGGCAGTTTAAAGAGGATCATATAAAAATTAAGATGAAATAGTTTTCGCTACTCATGCGCCGATTCATCTTAAACCATTTTTATTTAAATATGTTTTACTTAAATTTTATTCTTATATTTATTTTAGCATTAAATTTTTGATAACCCCGTATACACAATTCGTAGGTAGGCTTCTAGCGATGTTAAAAACTCTAGATTGAAGCAGGCACAGGACTTCCCTTAATTTTAATTTGTTATTAAGTTTGCAAAAAAGGGAGAGATAAATGTTTTTTGATGAGTAGATTTATTTCAGTTTCAAAAATTTGAATTTTTATTTAAAAATATAGTGTTTTAAAAATCTAAAAAGCACCATTTTCAATCGTTCAGTAAAACTCTTAAAAGAAAAAAATCATTAAAGTAAATTTCATTGTGTTAAGGAGGCATCGTTAATTTTTTTTGCCTACAACACCGTAGTGAAGATCCGTTTGACTGCACCAAAGTCGCCAAACTCAAGACAATTAACATTGGCGACATTGAAAAGATAAATTCTGCACTTTCATATTTATACTACACTCTCCGCCTTTTTTGCTATCAAATCAAGAGTTATCGCACCAACTAATATGTTTCTATAATTGCTGGACATTGAGTCATTTTTAATTGCTTGTTCTGGTGTTGCAGTTCGGCAACTGCCAATGACATCGCTAGAATAGAAACATTTATTACGTAGTCGTATATATAAACCAAAAATCAATGTTTCAGTCAAGTCTCAATGACAACAAACATACACAGGGTGTCTGGGAAAATGTGGAAAACCTCCCGGATATAAAATTATGACGTAAAAAGAATACAAGTTTATAGAAACTTTTTTTGTAGAGGCCTCCTTTTTGGAGATTTTTAGCTTTTGACGAGCTCCAATGATATTAGGTTTTTTAGATGTATATTGATGATTAATAAAATCTACTACCAAGTAAAACTTCTCAAATTTCTAGCAAGGGAAGTGTTGTGAATGACTCAAAGCTGTAGGTTTTTCTTACGACAATTTAGTAAGACTTACTTGTCAGTAAATCATTGTCTGAAATTTTGTTTCTCGCATTTCGGGCAAATTACCAAAATGTTTTATTAAAATATTTGATGGGAATGTTAGTTTTCTATAGTAGTATAATACTACTTTCTTCGTGGTAGCACAAGAAAATTGACTATCACATCTTTCTGTAACCAATTAAAATTATAATGTTTCGTACGAAGTGCACTTTTTTTAGGTAAGTAAATCTACTTAAATATTTCTCTGTGTTAAATTTCAAATAACATACTTTACGTAAAGTTAGGTGGTGATTAAAAATAAAGTTAAGTGCTGGAGCAAGACAGTCTTTAGCTGGAAGAAGTGAATAACAAAAGTAATTTGTGAGTAGTATATTTGGAAATTAGCAGAGAGTTAAGATAATGTTCGAACTTATTGATAAGATAGTTCGTCAATCACTAATACTCGATGTCCCCAACACTAAAAATAATTTTTAACTTTGACTTTAAACTTTCTTACCTTTATAGTGATAAAAAACAATATCAAATTGTGTTGTTACGTCAATAGACTTACGCCTTATAGACTTCGAAAGGCGTTTCGGTTTTACAGTAAAATTTAAATAAATTTCTTGCTACTTTAAAAATAATTTTTCGTCAATTTTTTGAGTAAATCTTGTATTTTTTTTCTTTCACATTTTTTATAAATTAAGCTTTGATAAATTTGTGAAAAGCTGATATTGTAATTAAATAATAAGTTATGTTTAATTTTTCTAACCTCTTGACAAATAAATTTAAGCTATCAGTGCCTAGTGAGTAAATTTAAAGCTTTTCCTTTCTTATATAATTTTTAAAGTAAACAAAATTTTAAAAGGTTTGGGAAATTTTTCCCTTATAAAAACTGTAAAAATTGAGTTGCTGATACGCCCCATTGGCGTATCACAGGAATTTGAGGGGTAATAATTTATATGTATTTTTTGTAAATTAAACTTGTATATACCTATGCTGTATTTAGCAAGAGTTATTCTACAGGGAGCCCAAACTTTAAATTTGCATCTATTGGATTGCAATTCATATTTAGCCGATAGCAGATTTTGTCGGCAACTACTTATGGCGCGGAGGCGTGCCAATTAACGTTTCTCCATTAAGGCCCATACGAAAAAAGTTTATATAAACTTGTAGTCTTTTCACGTGTTATTTTTATGTCCGTGAGATCTACCACATTTTTTCGGACACCCTGTATGTACTACGTTCTTAAATGTCGTTGAAATGTTTTTTTACATCAGACAGAACAGAGTAAATTTGCACACATTCTTTTATGAACTCTGCGATGTTTTCGAGGTAAATCTTTTTCCACCATTGCCTGTCGTTCCCCGAAATGACTAGGCAGTACATGTATTGCTGGCAAACTGCGTAAAAACCTGGTTAACTAACAAGAACCAACCATTCAGTTATTTTGTGTAATCCCTAGGGAAACAGTGAATTAAAAATGATTATAACGCTGAATTAAGCATTACAAAAAATAACTGAATAGTTAGTCAAACACTATAATAGTAAGGATATTACGATTTAGCCGGCAATACATGTACTGTACCACTCATTTCAGGAAATAACGGATTTTAGTGTTTGACGCCAACATATTCATATTTTCTTGCAAAAAATATAATTTTGTGACTATTAAACATTCGAGTGGTATGAAATTTAATGGTAAATCATTTAAAAAAATCTTAAAGTTAAGTGAAAACCTCAAGAGCATAAAAAACTTTATTACTTTTGAATGTCGGTGCCTAAGACCCTGACCTGATGTCTCTTGATTCTCATCTCGGGCAAGTTTAAAAACGTGTCATTAGTACTAATAGCGACTTGACTTTACCGTCGTAAAAAATTATTAAAAAATAATATGTATTAAAATCGCATCATTAAAAAATGTCTGTAACAATATCTCGGTAATAAATAAAAATTATATCCCTTAAACCTAAAAAAGGCACACTACACATTCACTCACACATATTGTTACACTTCTGTACTGTGAGTCTGTATTCTCACTTTTTTTGTACTTCCATTCCTGTTTAGGGTAGGAGATGTCCCGCTAAAGCCTGGATTTTGAATGCCTAAACCATCCTTGGGTTTCGGCTTTTTCAGACTACTTCTTAACGGCGATCTGAACAAAAAAAAATATAAATTTTTTGGTGGTTAAGGTTATTTAATAGTAAATTAAAATAAAAATGCCATATATTTCAGAATCTTGTCTCCTAAAATAACTGGAATACAATTTTTTATATGAATAACCCAGTATATTTTTTTAGGATTGCTTGAGAGTGACAGTACATTTTTATGTAAAAAATCAATAAAACACATATTTTGTTGTTCTATAGCAGATTTCCGAGATATACTAAAGACAACTTTATTTTTAGAAGTTTTTGATTTTGATCCAAAAATAAAATTTAAATAATATTTGGTTAAATATTTTACCTTGCCATACCAACCGATGATCCAACAGTAGACCCATTTGTAGAGCCTACCGTTGTAGACGTGGTATTCATAGAAGCCATTGATCCATTGGATGCTGCTGTGTATGGTTTACCGCTGGCATCTGTCATTGAAATACCAACACCTACAGAAAAAAAACTATGTTACTAACAACTCTGTAAAATTACGTGCAGACCTCAACAACCAACCAACAGGTTGAAATTCTGCAAAAATTGATTGCACAGGTTAAATATCAAACACTGTCAAGAGCTAGCGTGTTTGTCTGTCTTAAGAAATTTCAGGATGCCCATAAACAGGTCACCGGACCAGCATTATGAAAAAAAAAACCGTTCAAATGATTAGTGCCCTCTTGAAGGCGAGTTTTTGGTTAAGGTAAAGGTCGCGTATCATTTAAAAGAACGTGACCAACCGAGTTGAGCCACTATTTTTCCCCACGATAACGCTTGGCCAAATACTGCAACTCTAACTTGCGCAAAAATATACTATCCCTGTAGTTCTGACTTATCTCCCTATGGTTTCAATTTTTTGGGCCTCTTGAAGAAGCACAAAAGGACAACGATTCCAAGACAAAATGGGTGTAGAGGCCTTCTTCTTTTTCATTTTCTTCTTTTTCGTCCCTGGGAGCCGTGTGGATTTACTACCGGAGGCAACGCAGCCTCATGGGTTTTTTGTGCCCAATCTCCCAATATCTTTTATACCAATCCTCCCATTAGTCTTGTTCCTTCTTCAAGACTGTATAACCCTGAGACTGGTTGGTTAATATATTTCTGTGGGCTCATTTTCGGTTGCCCAAATAATGACTGTCTTTTGTAATTCAACGCTTTACATTTGCACAGGATATGGTAGGCTGTTTCTTCCCCTTCGTCGCACATTCTGCAACTTAGGTACCCACTGTATGAGCCTATCTTGTGTAGGTGTCCTCTTAGGTTATCGTGCCCTGTTAGCAGCTCTACTATTATGCGAAGTCTTTTCCTACTTTGTCTGAGTAGTTCCTCCCTCGTTCTTTTGGATGGGCTCCTTATGAAGCCCTTTGCATGTCTCATTCTACTAAGGCTCCCCTAGCATTCCTCGTGTTTGTTTCGGATCCATTCTCTGGTTTGCCCTCGTACTGTGGTTTTGGTCACTCCAAGGGCAGGTGCTGTTGTAGAGGGCCTTGTGACTGAATGTATTATTACAAGAAATATACATAGTTTAATGACAAAGTCTCAATCTACCTTTTTTTGTATTTTGAATGAAACAATTTAATTTACTTCTCTCAAGTTAAGAATGAGGTAAGGAGATACTTAGGAGACATTTTTTTATAGAAAAAGAATAATATTTATCATGTTTAAAAATCAAAACCAACTTAATGCAAGAGGCCCGTTCTCACCACTGTATAAAAATTATTAAATTTAATTTTAAAACACTGCTATAATTACAGAATAAATATAACATGAATAAATGTAAATAAATGAAAATAAAAAAAGATCTATATTTACGTTTGCCTAAACAAACATTTTCATCCCTTGAATATGCAAACAATCTCGTAACTGAATTTCCAGGCATTTAAAATTAAAAAGTAATTATATGTGGATGTCAGTATAAACGAGCTTAATTATATCAAAGCAAACACGGTCTGGGATTTCCGGTAACATTTTGGTTAAATGTACGTAAACCTTGCTAAAAAAAAGGTACAAAAAAATAGTTTATGTACGATTCCATTATATACAGGGTGATTCATGAGGAAATGTCAATACTTAAGGTAGGTAGCCAGGGTTTAAAAATAAACATTGAAGTCTATACAAATATGGGTCCGTAAGGCCTTCGTTTCCGAAATACAGGGTGTTAAAGTTTTTATTTAATTTTAATATTTTTTAAATAAATTTATAAAACATAGCTGAATATAGTTTAAGAACAATAATTTTATTGAACATTAAAATACATATTGTTTAATTATACATTTTGTTTTCTTTTTTTTATTTTGCTATAATACCATCAGATGCGTCGTAATTTTTTGAAATCCAAATATCTCGAAACGGTTGATCATATCAACTTTTAACAGGTATACCTTTCTTACGCAAAAATGACAAAACAATTATTTAATTTACTTTAAAATGTTATAAAGGGCCGTGCCAAAAGTTGTAATTGTACAAAATAGTAAAAAGACGTGTAGGTGGTAAACCCTACAAGTAAGAGCCGTACAAAGATTAGGTTCAAATCCGTCATACTAAAAAACCCCCGGGTATTATTTTTTACTTCAATATTTAAATTATCATAGATTTTATTTAAAAAATAGAAAAGTAAAATAAAAACTTCAACACCCTGTATTTTGAAAACTAAGGCCTTGCGGACCCATATTTGTATAGACTTTTATGTTTATTTTTGGACCCTGACTACGTACCCAAATTATTGACCTTTTCTTATGAGTTACCCTGTATAAAAAGTTGTTCATATACAGGGTGTTTAATTTTCGACCTTTTTATAGGGTATCTCCGTAATTGTTAGTGCTATCAAAAAAGTAATTAGGCGTCCTGTGCTCTTTTTGGGTCAAACTAAAAATCGTAAAACTAAAATTTTAGAATTTTCGAAGATTCGAGGGAAAATAAAAAAAAATAAATTTTAGAATGACCCTATATTTTTATACAAAAGTTTGTTTATAATAATTATTGTTGAATAATTTGCCGTTTTTAGAATACGTATACAGGTTCATGTAAAAAATTATCGGACCCAACCTCATTATTTTAAATGGAACACCCTGTATGCTAAAGTACTGCTGCCCTTTTATTCTTCCTTACATCACCCATGTCGTTAATGTCTGCCTAGAAAATGGATATTTTCCTAAGGCGTGGAAGATCTCGCGCATTCAGCCGGTTCCCAAAAATGGTTTACCAGAGAGTTTTGCGGATTTGCGTCCGATAAGTTTGCTGTCGGTATTGTCCAAGATATTGGAAAAAATAGTCTATGGCCAAACTAATGCTTTTTGTAGGGCAAGTGTTATTCCCAATCTACAATCTGGCTTTACAGGAAAGCACAGCACTGCTACCGCATTTGCCAATGTTTTGGACAATATCGTGGCCGATTTGGATGCGGGAATGGTTGAGTCTCTCGTTTTGCTGGATTTTTCGAAAGCTTTCGACACTTTAAATCATGAGCTGCTTTGTACCAAGCTTGCCCACTACGGATTTGATAACATTGCGGTCAAACTTTTTAAGTCTTACCTTTCCGAAAGGTCACAGAGAGTGGTGCTGCAGGAGCAAATGTCATCTTTGTTGCCTGTAGTATCAGGTGTACCGCAAGGTTCGATACTGGGTCCGCTTCTGTTTTTTGATATACTCGGCAGATATTATGAAACAGATAGAGTTTGGCTCGTATCAAGCATATGCTGATGATATTCAATTAAAATATAGTTTTCTCCCCTATGAACATCATATTGCTGAGTATAGCATGAACAGAGAGCTAAATATTATAAATGACCTATCAAAAAAACACAACCTTTTATTAAACCCCAAAAAGTCACAGGTTCTTTACTTTGGTGGGGTCAAGGCTGTACGCCTTAGCGAGAGGGTGAACATAAATATTAATGGACAAACTGTGCCGGAGGTAAAATCAGCGAAATCGTTGGGGATCATAATAGATGGTGGTCTCAAATTTGATGACTATGTTAACTCCCTCATTAGAAAGGCTTACTGCAATTTAAGAATTATATATGCCAATCGGGAGATTCTATCCAAGAAACTTAAAGTTATGCTTGTTGAAACCCTGGTACTTTTATATTTTAATTACTGTTTATTTGTTTATGGTCCGTTTTTGACTATACATTTCGGAAGAAGTATTCAACGGGTTCAAAATTCATGTTGTCGTCTTGTGTGTTCCCTGCGCACGTTTGATCAGGTATCAGAAAGTATCAGGGATTTGAAATGGCTTAATATGGCAAATAGAAGACGGTTGCAGTTTGCTGTTTTCTTGCATAAAATTATGACATCTGGCATTCCTGACTACCTGCGCGCAAAACTAATAGCACGCGACACCCTTCATATTAGAACTATACGCAATGGGAGTATGGTGAAGGTACCGAGATATATGAAGGCTTTGTTTCGGAGTGGCTTTACTTATCAAGCTACAAATCTTTATAATAAATTACCAAATGATATTAAATCTTTAAGTGTTGAGGCTTTTAAGAGGTGATACCGAGCATCTCTTTTTCAATCACAATAGTTTTAGGCATCCGCATATTATTCTTTAGTTTCTTAAATATGTGTGTGTAAGTGTGTGTAATTGAGATTTATTGAATCTACTTATATTATCTTATTTTTATTTATTAGTTATATTTGTAATATGTTTGTCATTTTTCTATAATATTGTGAGAACTCCAGCCTTTTGGGGTTGTATGGTGGAGTAGCCGATTACTAATTGGCTAAATATCGCCCTAATATCGCTGGCTGTGATAGGATTGATTTACAAATCTGATCTTATAGATGTAATATACCTAACTGTATTATTATTGTAACCTTATCACTTAATAAAAGACGATTATTATTATTATTATTATTATTTTTTTTTTTTTTTTACGCAGATTTAAAATCGTCTTTTCAATGTACACCGGGTTGTTAACCAAGGTGAACATCTACGTAATCACGATTCCAGGACCGACCTCACTATGTTTGTAGCATCTAATAGTACTGACTTTTGCATTATTCTGTACAGATTTCCAGGTAAAGATAATTCTGCCAATGACTGTATTAAAGTTTTTGGTATAAGACCCATTGAAGAGATTATCAAAGGCATTATCTTTACGTTGTTCATTTTCCACATTTGCTGTGTTTCTCTTTTAAGATTTGTGTACTTTTCGATCTTCTCGGTATACTTTGTTTCAGTGTTGTGGTTATTTGGTATGGACACATCCACGAATATTACATTCTTAAGTTTCTTGTCGATGATAGTAATGTCGGGTCTATTGTGAGAAATGGTGACATCAGTGACTATCTCTTTATCCCAATACATTTTTATCCTATCATTTTCCACGACCGGGTCTGGAGTATATCTGTAATAAGGTTCCTCGGCGTTAGGGGGAATGTTGAAGTTTTTCAAGAGCTCTAGATACACAATCTTTGCCACTTTATTGTGCCTTTCTAGATACTTTAGATTTGCCAAGGTTTGACATCCAGACAGAATATGCTCAATAGTTTCACTATTATTATTATTATTATTATTATCATTATTATTATTATTATTATTTAGAAAGATCCGACATGACGTGATCCATGGCTCCGACCCCATAGGGCGTCATGCGGAAGGTCAATTATTATTATTATTTTTTTTTTGTGTCTCCTTGCAGGGAAATTATAACTAGTTGGCTTTTAATGCAAGAAACCAGTTACGGTAAGTCTGATCTATATTTAAATCTAAAAAGATAGCAAAATAAATTCTATAGGTATACTTATGCCATAAGTAGCTAATATAAATTATATCTATTGAAGATAAGATATACGGAAATTTCATTAGCTATGTGGCCTACGACAGCGGTAAGACAATTATCTTAATCCGTGAATGTAACAATAAAAAACACTTTATTACTTTTTCTTATCACTAATCTAAATTTACCATTGGTGCCCCTATCCCGGAATCCAGGATTTCCGTATGTGGTCGGCTCGACGGGCATTGCTGCGGTTGTCGGGTCCCCGCCTTCTCTTCTGGCGAATAACATATCATATAGAGACATTACAAATAGAGCTGAGTTCAGAATAATGGATAAAACCTGAAAAAAAAATTTAAATTAAGAAGAAAATTTAGAGAACGGACAGCGAATTGACATTGTCTTCTATGGCAAGACGTAAATTTGAAAAATGTTACGAATCACAGACGACAAAGTCCCAATAGGCCTTTTCATCATGTGACAAGCGCAAGCGCAGTCGCCATGTTGAAATGGCGGCAATTCAAAAGTTTCGTACTGTTTTGATCGACAATGGCTGGGAATGCAGTATTATCTCCCAATTAAATCATTTACTGGAAAATATCGTTGATGGTGCTTCCCGATTTATAAATTTAGTTTAAGCTCATAATTGTACGCAATTAAAAAGGTAGCTTAAATGTCATGGACGTCTTTAAAAAGGAAAAGAAGTGAGTTGAGAGGGTTAGGATCATAACTTTTTACTATACAAAAGTATCTTAATTTTATTCTAATTAGGCCTACCACATATATACAATTGTTATATTTTTATATAAAATAATATGTATTATATTTAAATGATTTATAGCGTGTATCACTCTTACATACTCCATAACAACACCGCTTCGTCGTTCCTTTTGGTACTGATATCATAATAATAATCGATTAAAAAAACTTATTTGCTAATTAAGGCACTTTTTTCTTTATTTTCGTATTTCTTTTCTTTAATAAATATACTTTCTTTAGTATTTTTTTATTTTAATTATGTGTTTACAGGCCCTTTAACATGCTTGTTTACAAAAAACAGTACGAAAAAAATGGCTGATACTGACGCATGCGCACAAAAAAATTGTGATAAAAAGGCCTATGATTTGTTTACGAAAGGATGGACATTTTCTTCTGCGTTAGCAACACCATTTAAACTTTGCTTGTGTTTAGTGCTGGTTGGTAGTAATTTCGCAAAAATATCTCTGCACTTTCCTTGAAATTAGAGGCATTTTAAATATTTGTATAGGTAATTCTTGAGTAAAAAATTTTTAAGTGTTCATGGTTTCTAGAAAAACATAGATTATTTGGGACGTTTGAGATTTAATAAAATTTAATTAAAATAACAAAAAAAAACGTTTTTTGCTTTTTAAAATCCTATTTTTCCCTCCAAAGTGTTCCCCTTAAGCATCTGGTATATATTTGTTGTGGGTCCCATGTCTTATTTTTTAGTTCAAAAATTTTGAAAATTCTACTGATTAGTAACCATTTAGTTCTGTTTACTACTAACCAAAACTAACCAGAACTAGTTAACTTTTTGCCTATTTGTTTAATTTTCTTTAGTATTTTTGCAAAGAAAACTTTTAAAAATCGCAAAAAATTATTTACACTATAACAATAAAGATAATTTCTATTTTATTTTAATTATATTCTTAATGTGTCTAATATTAAACTTCTATTAAAAAGACAAATCTAAAAATTATATAAAAAAGATTTAAAATAAAATCGTTTTAATGAACTTGCTCAATATTTAAAATTAACTTCTTAAATTTCAATTTTATTAAATATTTAGAAACAGTGCGTGTTGGATTTTTGTCTTTTTTTGAAATTAAATTGTCAATATTATTAAACAAATTACTTTTTATTTTGAGAGAGATGAATCTTCTACCCAGTGAATTAAAGTAAGACGTGACCCCATGCTGGGCGCCACTTTCGTGTTTACTTTTATAAATTTCCCATGTTACCTAAAAATTAGCCACACTCCAAGAACTTACACCCATCCTTGTATTACTTTTCAGATCAAAAATTTTGAAAATCCTACTGAGTAGTATCCATTTAGTTCTGTTTACTACTAACCAAAACTAGCAGAACTAGAATTAAGATTTAGTTATGGTTAGTTCTGGTTACTGGTAACTAGCACAAACCAAAACTAGTTAACTTTTTGACTATTTGTTTAATTTTATTTAGTATTCTGCAAAGAAAACCTGTAAAAATAAAAAAGACAATTTCTATTTTATTTTAATTTCCTTAATTTGTCTAATATCTAACCACTCTTAAAAAGATAAAGGCGTGTTGTTAAATTCATCAGATGGTTTAGCGCTGAAATCCATCGTGACGTCATACTAGATTACCGCTAGTTTTATCCTTGTCCATATTCTACTAAAACAACGGCCATCTTTCTTTAGCGCTTTTCCATCAATTAATTTAAAAACGGCTTGATGAAACAGCGATTAGTGCGCACGATTCATCGATGAATTTAACAACACGCCTTAACCCAGAAAATATTTAAGAAATATTTAAAAACTTTTAATAAACTTGCTATATATTTAAAATTGCCTTATTAAACAATTTTATTAAGTATTTAGAAGCAGGGCGTACTAGACTTTTTTTATTTTTAAATTAAATTGTAAACATTATTAAATAAATTACTTTTAAATTAAAGAAAGACGACTTTATTACCTAGTGAGTTAAACTAAATTAAGAGCTGACCCCATGCTGGGCGCCACTTTCGTGTATACTTTTATAAATTTCCATTGATACTAAAAAATAGCTACACTTTAAGCAGTTATATCCATCAATTTTTTAATTAAAAAAAAGTTACGTTTATACATAAAGAAAACATTAAATGCTAATGACTCGGTTCTATGCATTTAAATCCTGTAGTGGGGCCCATTTCTAACCAGCATTCCAATGGTAAACAATTATTAAAATTACTCATAAATCCACTAGATTTAATGGCTCTTTAACAGCTCATGTTAATGGATTGTTTACTATCTCTTAGCATATTATGACAAAAAAATTGTATATTTTTGCAAAATATCAGTTTAAAAACCATACATAACTACGTTATGAGGTTTACAAAAAATATAGTAGTTAAAACTAACCGGAATCAAATTCTAAAGACCTAAAAATTACCCAAAGCAACACCAAAAACTGTAGGTGTTTTACTACAAATAAATGTTTTCAAATTTAAAAAAAACACCAAATTTACCAATGTCATCAATCAGCGAAAAATCCGAATTACGAAGCAAACAATTATTTGGTGAATTTGCGAATAAGCAGAAATAATGTAAGCAATCACAGGTGTTTATATTTTGAATCGGACACATTTGATGTCTGAAATGATGTATTTGAAATATAAAAATACTGTGAATAGAAAAAAACTGTCTGTATTAATAAAAAAAAAAATCATTAAAACATACACATCTGTTACAAAAAAAGTCCTATTTTAGATCTCAGTACTTTAAGAGGTCGGACTTTTGGATTTTCCGAGTTCTATGAATGAAATAGAATACCGCTTTTAGAGGGGCGATACCTTATGATTTCAATAAATTGTTTGTTTTTAATATTATATTGAATGTATGATATGTAAAAAAAACTATAAAAAGGAAATAGTGAAATATTAACTTTTTATGGAGATATTGTAACGAATCTCCTTTAGAATCTCTTTGGACACAAACAGAAAATCTTCGGTACTGGCATGGACTTCCGGGTCTCTGACACTCGAAGGCCTTCATAAGCCCACCGAACCAACAATGTACTGTCAAACTACCGGGTTTAAGGGTACACCCAGGTACACCTTAAAACTTCAGTGGGACTGTACACGGGACACTGCAGATTGAAATACCACATGCACAAGATCGGCCTAGCGGAAGACGCCGAGTACCGCATGTGGATGGAGGGAATGAATCGGCAGAACACATACTGTGTTCGTGCCCA